>OOIL02003891.1:31188-58239 GCA_900332095.2 Cuscuta campestris | reverse complement strand
AATTGTTCACGCAGTTCGGAGCAAATTCTCCTACGTCTGCAAGGCCCACGTCCGTGTAATAGCCCTTCCACTAAATCACCGTAAGAATTACACAATCAATCACAACAGAACCTTCTAATGTATTGATTTGTCTACTTACGAATAACTTGACGACAAACTCGGTTTGCATCTATCTCCACGGCTTGTTACACCTTCTTAAAGATCTTCATCAAGGACGTAGATTCCAATACACCTTTAAACAAAGATTCTCCTTGATCTACAACAATATGCAGGCTGATCCAAAGCTCATAAATCGATATTGAACCGTTGGAATTCGATCTCCACTGTTCAGATTGAAGCTCCACAAGTCCTTAGACTCCCTCCTAAAATTTCAGCACGATCAGACAAGGTTTGGTACTCTGATCATTGACAAAACCATAGTTGCGTTTTCTGCAAAAAATCAGCGGCAATATGCAGATTGTAACTTCGATAACAGAAGATCCGTAACTTTGATTGACGTGAAAATTTAACACGTTGAAGTCTTATGTGTTGGAAACATCCTCTGAAAATTTCAGCACAATTCGTGCAGGCTATCCAGAAAATTTGCACTATTAAACTCTGCACCTTGTTTTTCCAATTTTCGGATTTGCTTCAGTAGTTTCGTATTTTTCCACCACAAAACCCTAAGGGAGGGCAAAGATAATACTCCCTCCATTCTATAAAAGTGTTCCTATTTTGACTTTGTGTAAAAATAAGGAAGTGTTAAATTGTAGTTGACTTACAATTTTGCCCTTGATGTGATGGGTAAAAGTAAGGTGTGATGGATTAATATTAGAGAAAAAAATATGATGTGATAAGTAGGGTATGAAAAAGTAAGGGTAAAAGTGGTTTTTTAATAGAAAGTGGAAGTGTTTTGTTGGAAGTAAAAAAATGAAAGAGGAAGAGTTTTTGAGAACAGAGGGAGTATATGAAATAGAATAATCTCGTTAGAGTGTGCTTAGGAGTCTCAACCATGGCTTCCTTCTTAAGAATAGTAAACCAAGTAGGATTAGAATTCAAGTAGGATTAGAATTCTCTCTTCAAGCCCTTTCCTCTTTCTCTTCCTTCACATGCTAGGACTCTAAGTCTAAATAAAACATCTAAAAAAATTCTAGATAAATCTATTCGTTTGTCAAAAAATAGGGTGGGGTTCCCATCACATTGGAATCCAATGTCATATGATGACCCGGGGGCGCTCTGGTGCCCCGTTCGTAAAATTGACGGTTCTCTACCCCTCCTAACCCCCCGGTAAACCCCCTCACCCCGCCCCGACCAGAACACACCCCCTACCCCTGTCAATTGCACTCCCCGACCAGAATCTTTCTTTCATTCTAACTCCCATGCATAATTTATCCTCAAAGAACACCTATACACTTTAATAAACTTTAACGTCTAATGATGAAAATATTTTGCAGGTCACTTTAAACACCTCAAGCATATGAATTGTAATCTATTCACATAAGAAAACATTACATATTTTGAAAAACATAAAAATTGTTTTTGTGATTAAAAAACTTTAAATTTTATGAAATAACATAAAACAAACGAAGACATAAATAATCACTCAATAACGAATCTTAAGGAAAACGTCCAACTTATGGGGCTAAGAAATTCATAATCCTTAAAATTTTACAAAACACATTACACAACAAAGAATCACGGATGAATCCGGAAATCATTTAACTATATTATCGAGCTAAAATAGCTTCAATTAAAACCGAATTCCACATACCAACCTACTTATGAAATCAAACCGTGCGATTCAACCAATTCATCGACAATTTGCCCAATAATTGAAGTAAACTAATATGAATCAATTTTCATTCATAAGGGATTTAATATAGACATTCGAAAAAAATCCCATAAATAAAAAACACCAACCATTTTGGAATTTTTAAAATTAACACAACAAGCAAAAAATGTAAATATTAAATTGAAACAACACTTTTACAAAGAAATTGGAGAAGAAAAAAAATTGAAAAATGAGGGTTACCAAATTTATTCAAGAAGATGAAAGGTGAAGAATTGGAGCTTTTGGAACCATCTCTGGCCGGAGCTACTGCTGCCGAATGCCACCACCACCGCCGGTCATCAGTTGTCGCCAGACTTGTCTGCCGGTTGCCACCATAGTAGCGGCCAAGCCGCTGCTTTATTTCCATGAGATTCCCCTCTTGTGAAGCTTCAATTTATAGAATAGAGGAGCCAAATTCTTCCCGTTGGAGCATTGATTCTATTTTAGTAAGTGATAGATTTGGGTTTCGGTCCAAATTCAACCTCTTTTCAAACTTGAACTGCATTTTGGCCTTTTGCTATAGTTTTCTCTAAAATAAGATATCTGATAACTTGGGTTAGAAAAAATAAAATAAAATGTAAAAAGAATGATTAAAAAACTACTATTTGTGCAAGGAATATAAAAGATTGTAAAACTTAGAATTAAAATAAAACTACGCAAAACAACTAAAAAATAAAAACTAAAAATATTAAAAACGCCTAAAAAAGAATAAAAAGAACTAAGCCAAAAACGAATTATTATCAAGTTGACACTATGGAAGGTTTGTTCACCTTCATCTCGTGGGTTTCTAAGGGTTACACAATAGACCCATTAGTCTCTTAAACATTGATGGTTTTTCAATAACCTTCTCAAATTCTTAGACGATGAGGTGAGGCAAAACTTCATTGTTTCCAGTCAGAGGAAGCTTTTCATTTCTTCTTTCTTTATTGATGAGCTTTTAGACAAACTAGAGTTTTCTAAAGCTTTCCCGGGTCGTGGAGCTAGTTACGACAAGTTTGCAAATCCTGAGAGATTAGACTTAGAATTGCATCTGTAACTTTTCTCATGTAATCTAAGTTGCATCCATGTTGAAATAATATCTTCCTTGAACATTACGAGTTAGTCGTAAATATTATTCTAAGTTGTATGGTCAGTGCAGCTACATTTTCTTCATTCTTCAGTCTTTCACTGTTGGTGTTATTGTTTTACTTCTCGTTCTGTATTCTCACCACATCGCGATCTTTCACATCGAACGAATCAATCGATTTGTCTTGTCAACATCACTTTACTTCATTTATTCAATAAAATTACATTGACATTTTCGACGATAAGCAATTAAGTCTTTAATCGGTTCATGAAAGGCATCAGTTTATTCAACAAGGTCGAGCTGTCTATAGCTTCTAACAATGAGGTTATTTCAATTTGACCGAACAAGTCGTCAGTTCATAGTAAATAGAACATACTACACGCTCAGCGTTGAAGCTGAGTAAACATAACTAATGCGTCGAACATACATATAAACTGCATCTAAATTCATAATCAAATTATTTGATATCATGCACATAATGTTCAAATCAGATATTCAATAATCAATATTCAATATTCATTATTCAACATTTATATTCATATTCAACATTCATCAGTCACTCATAATATTCACAATATTTAATTCAAGTCATTTCACGTTTATGATATTCACAATATTCAATATTCCATAATCGTCATTCAATATTTATTCATATTCAATATCATTCATATTCAACATTCAACAATATCCTTAAACTACTCTTAATCTAAGGTCAATCACTTTAATGCTTATCAACCCTTAAACGAATTCTAGTTTAATATAATTAATGTATATTCCATTTTAAGATACTCCTATATAATCCTTGTGCTAGGCCTAGTTTAAGAGGTTTTCGATATCTTAAACTTACCTTCACTTAAGGCCAACCAGAAACCGACAGCGTAGTGTTCACTATTGGGTGGGTGGTACCCCCAAACGAGTAGGTACTCAAGTTTGGTTCTTGGATCCCGTTCGTACGTTTTAACCCTGGCCACCGGGTATCATACCCACAAGGCCTAACTTAAATGGGTATATCTTAGAGGTCTTCTAGATACCTTTCAAAATCACCATTACTTAGGTATATCTTAAAGTTATTCTACATACCCTTAATAATACATATTATTTTTACAACCATCAATCTATTCATTATGATTCATTCTTAATTATCATTTTTAATCAGAATATTCATCAAGGTTTAATCATCATAATCATAAATTAATAATCATCATCATAATCATCAAATAATCAACATAATATTCAATAACAATTAGCAGCCTAACTTCGGGTGTTAACACCCTTACTTACCGTCATGCATCTCATAACGTTTTTATTTGTTAAAAAAATCACTTTTATTATGAAAAATCACTTTTATAATGATCATAATCAATTGGTATCAAAAAAGGATTTAAGAGCTCAAAAAAAGCATTTTTGGACAAATTTTCGGATAAGATTTTCGGGGGATCGATCAAGCCTTATGGATCACTCCGGACTATGAAAAATTACTCCCAGTAGATCGATCCAAGCCCCTGGATCGATCTAGAAAGTGCCTTTTCAGTCATTGTTCATCGTCTTCTTCGTTACGCGTCCAATTCCGAAAATATCATTTTTAGTTACTGAACTTTGATTAAATTATATAGAAATATTATCCAAGGTTTATAGATCATTTTGGTATCATTAATTCATAGTTTTAACAAAAATTTCATGGTTTATAATTCTTGGTTCTTCAAGCATGTCAAACACAAAACTCAACCAAACGACCGTTTATGAACGTAGAAACGATCTATACGAACATTCCTGTCACTAGACATATCTAAGGGCTTACCTCGAAGCTTAATGGAGGTTTTGAATATATTCCAGCAAAACTTTCGGCAAGGATTGTGGCTTGCTCCGGCGACGGGAAGCTCTCTAGACAGCACAACTTCACTATCTATACTCTCAGCTATCTCTAGGAGGAAGAATGGTGAAGAATGGTGGAGTTTAGAGGGGTTTATATAGTGGAGAGGAGAGGAAGAAGACATGGGTGATGACCTTCATTTTCCTGTTTTGGCGTCTCAGTGGAGCGGACGGCCTATCTCTAGGATTCCAAATGTAAGTCCTTGAGTGGGACTAAATTGGTCCCAGTCGGGGAACACTTTTTTGTCCAACTTTCTCCGAATTGAAATTCGTTTTCACCGTTGCAATCAGATAGTAAAACTCTATCCAACGATATAACTTTTATATTTATCTGTAATACTTTTTCCGACATCATTTTTTGGGTGATTGACTTTGACAGAGTCAAAATTAATTTATTTGACCTTTACTCAAAAAGGTTCTTACATTTCATTCATATTATTTATTCTCATGATTTATTTCAATAAATCATTTCAAAGTTCATATCATAAACAAACTTTTTCATTTATCCTTGTTTTGGGTCTGTACTTAGGTTCCCAATTAAGGTCACACAATAAGTCAACATATTGGATTTATTTCTATGAGACTTATCCAGATTTTGATATTGGATATTAAAACATATTTCATTTCGGTCCAAAGCCCAAAAACTATTATTATTATTATTATTATTATTATTATTATTATTATTATTATTATTATTATTATTATTATTATTATTATTATTATTATTATTATTAATCAAAACAACTTGATTAATTGATTATTTATTTATTAATAATTCTACGGAATGTTTTGGGGCGTTACATTTCTTCCCCCCTTAAAAGAAATTTCGTCCTCTAAATTCTTTTGAGGTTCTACAATCGATATCTTGTTGTATTTACGACAATCATGACCGCGTTAAGTTCATTCGGTTAAACCATAATTACGTCATTATCCACATGGATACATAATCTCAAACTATCGATGTTATCAAACTCGTTCTTTCTTCAAGAGGTTAACAATCTTAGATTAAGCAAGGTTTCTAACGATCCTTTTTGTAGGTTCCCGTTCAGATGAAACATTCATAACCAAGATTCCTTTGCAGGGTATAACATTGAATTTTGAGGCATATTTAACATACTTGCACATCACTTCGTTCATTCACAATTCTCAATTGTACAACGTCGATTAACGATATTCTTCCTTTGTTTCAAAGTCCTTCAGTGGCATTTGCAGTTTCAAGTTCGCGATAGATGTAGTGGAAGATTTGGAGGTTGTTTAATTCATACGTCATAGCATAACTTTCTCAAGTTACATGAGTTATCTTCATAGCGTTCACATAGTTCAACAATGATTCGTAAGTACATCAATGGCTTTTTGTGGTCCAAGATTTTCAAGATATGGGATTTGTCATCGTTTACGAGGAAGTACTGTCGATTGGTTGTACATTAGCTTGTCATCATCGAAACATTTCTTCATTCACTTCATGGTATTTGTAATTTGTATTAATTCGTATTCATAGGTGCTGATGTTCGAGTGGCGTCTCATATACGTCTTGTCGTATTCAAATTTCTTTCATGAATTTGAAAACATATCTCAAAAATAGCATTTTCGGAGCAAAATTTCGGGGGATCGATCCAGTGTACTAGATCGATCCATTCTAGAGATCGGAAAACATGCTAGAGGATCAATCTAATGGGGTGGATCGATCCACCCTGCTGGTTTTTCGATCACTGTTCATCTTCTTCTTCGTTCGGGTCCAATTTCGAAAATACCTTTTTTAGTCACCAAACTTCAATTAAACTATATAGAAATGTTCTCCAAGCTTCATAGATCATTTTGGTATCATTAATTCATAGTTTTAACAACAATTTCAAGGTTTAGGATTCTTGGTTCTTCAAGTATGTCAAACACAAAACTCAACCAAACGAACGTTTATGAACGTAGAAACAATCTATACGAATATTCTAGTCACTAGATATACCTACGGGCTTACCCCAAAGCTCAGTAAAGGTTTTGAGAATTTTTGGCGAAACTTCCAGCGAGGATTGTGGCTAGCTCTGGCGACTTCACACCAAATTGACAGCACCAATGAACTCTCCACTCAACAAGGAACACAATGATACTAACTTTGGAAGGATTGGTAAAGAAATGGGAGAATTGGGTTCTTTATATACGAGAAGAGAAGATGAAGAGGACAAGGGATGACCTCTGTTCTCCTGTTTTGGCATCTTAGTGGAGGGGGTTGCGGCTTCTACGGGTTTTTAACGCAAGTCCCTGATTGGGACAAATTTTGGTTCCAGTGGGGGTATAATTTTTTGTCCAACTTTCTTTGAATTGAAATCTGTTTGCACCGTTGCGATCGGACAGTTAATCTCTATTCAACGATATAATTTTTATATTTATTTGTAATACTTTATCCGACATCATATTTTTGGGTGTTTGACTTTGACAGAGTAAAAAATGATTTAATTGACTTTTATTTAAAAAAGTTCTTACATTTAATTCATATTATTTATTTCATTATTTGTTTCAATAAATCATTTCAAAGTTCACACCATAACAATTTCTTCATTTATTCTTGATTTGGGTCTGTACTCGGGTTCCGAATCAAGGTCACATAATAAGTCAACATATTGGATTTATCTCTATGAGATTTATCCATATTGTGATATTGGATATTAAAACATATTTTATTTTGGCCTAAAGCCCAATTATAATTTATTTTAATCAAAACAATTTGTTTAATTGAATAGTTTATTCAATAATACTTTTAGGGTATATTTCAGGGCATTACAAGTATACCTTGAAATAATTTTATTTTGAAAACGTATCCGCAATGATAAACTATCACGTTGTAATTTTCATTCTTTGTTTAATTTATTGATTCTTCAACGTTGCTTCGCAGCGTTCTTCCTCGGAAATTTCTAACAATCCTATACTCCCACAGTTCCGCTTATCTTCTAATACACAAAGCTAAAGTGAAAACATGAATTGTGAAAACTTCCCGCCTAAAATTCTCGGGCACAATTTGGGTATTGAGTTCCGATATCGGATTGGGCAAAGAAGAAATTGATCCCATTGGGCAAAAGAGTTTTTAGTTGGGCTAATGCGTCTTTAGTACCCGTGAAGGCATTTAAAGCATGTATTAGTCTGTGGCTCCATGTATACTTTATGTCAAATTATATTAAATAAATGGGTAGTATATTAATATGAACACGCATCAAAAGAGTTTTTAGTTGGTGCATTGCTCGATACAACCTTTATCTCAAATAAAAATAAATAAATGAGTATTGTTTTGCTATGGAACTGCGTGCGTAGTAATATTAGTGCATGACTCGATGTAAAATTTATGTCAAATCAAGATAAATAAATGGATAGTGTATTGCTATGAAACCGCATGCGTAGTAAATTTGATGCGTGACTCTATACATACTTTATGTCAAATCATATTAAAGAAATAGATTCACTAAATCAAGATATTTGATGGTTATATTGATTGTCTATTGATACTCTAAACATTTCATACCTCTCATCCCAATTCGGCCCACTTTCGAAAAATGTCTCAAAACATTCAAAGAGTATGTAGAATGTGTGCTTGTCGAGATTGACAATAGTTGAATCACTTGGATGTTTATGTTACGAGCCATTCGCATCTACTTCGTTCCGACTTAGACAAGAGGAGGAGAGTCGATGCAAGTGATCTTTCATGATAAACATGCATTATATTCACAATTTTTTAATATTTGATTATATGTTATTATTTTAATTTAATTTTATCATTTTCTTTAATCAATGCTTTCAGTAATTATATACTCCCTTCGTCCAATTTTATATCGCCTATTTCGGGTTACGATGTTTGACTGAAATTATTTTCAAATCATTTTATATGACAAATGGTATATAGTTAAAAAATAAAAATTACATATTAAAATACTACATCACAAAATCTACAAAACTAGTAGTGACAATAGTACTTTGTTTTATCAAATTGCTAATCAAAATTAAGAAAGAAAGTGAATGAAATTTAATCCTGTGAATAGTGAACAGACATTATAATTTGGGACGGAGGGAGTAGTTTATAATTAGACCGTGCAACGAACGGATACGAGTCTAGTGTTACCAAAGCAAACTGAGCAACCATTCGTATCCAAGTCTTTCACACTTTTCGAAGTATTGCGTGTAGCCTAGTACACCCTAACAATCTTTTACTGACCAGTAGCATAAACATAATTAAATGTAAGCAATGTGACCAGATCAATACAACACATCAAAAATTTTGTTTTTATAACAAAGAAAGAATGACAACTTTACCAAAAAAAAGGAATGACAACCATACATAGAAATCAGTAGCAGCAGCATTTGTCGCCGCCTAGTGTTAGCCACTGACCAAATCCTTGATACTACTACCAAATGCTGCAGATGATGATAATAATAAAAATAATAATAATCATAATAATAATAATATTCAAAGTAATAATAATAATAACAATTATAATAATAGTAGTAGTATTAATAGTAATCATAATGATAACGATGATGACGATGATGATGATGATGATGATGATGATGATGCAGGGGGAAGATGGCAGAAGCATATAAGGCTTATTTCTAATCGGAACTGTGATGAAGTTGGGCATGGAGATTCACCACTTCTTTAGACAAGTCATTAATGTCCTGTTCTTGCTCGGAAATTGGCTCTTCCTGTAGGAACAACGAAAAAAAACATGAAACGAACAAACTGGAAGGCCCGAAATGTTAAAATGCAAAACAGTTTTCTATATACAATCATTTCAGTACTTTCTGTAGCCAGCATTGATTGTTTTTTAAGATAAAACATAATCTCAATCAGTAAGCAATGGTAAGTAAAAGTCTCGTACAAAGTACTGGTGTTTTACTGAAATAATAGGGAATGAAACTAGTGAAGTAATTATAAAATATAAAAATCTAACGAGTAAAGGGATATTACATCTAGTTTATATTAGCTTAATCAATAAATGCAATTCATGCATGCAATTTGTACGGTATCAAGGAACAGCTCAACCAAAAGCTCAAGTTGATTATCAGAGCATCAGAAATGGTTTATAATCTAACATACAAGGAAAAAATAAAACAAGGAATTGGTGTAGTAAAAAGTAGAGACACGAGAGGGCTAATATATACCTCCATATCTCGTCTTTTAACTTCTACGCATTTTGATGCACTGATACTATTGCTCTTTAGCAGATCGCGAGTGCTAATGTTTAATCCATTTTGTGTGTTCTCCGATTCATCAGGTGGACTATGAAGGGTTGGCTTTTCGATATAATTATCTTGAGCACCTTTTAGTGCTGGCACGCGCTCTCTGAAATCTCATAATAACAGACATTCAGGGTTATTATTTTTTAAACTTTTAAAGAAAATAATAAAAGAGCAGAATTTTAATTTATAGCCGTACCATCAACTGCATATAAAAAAGGTTTAAAATGTGGTGAGTGAAAAATGGGGAATATGCTAATAAACATTAAATTGGGGCTAGCTAAAGAGCCATAATATGAAACAAATTGGCAGTTTAACACACCTTGGGAGGGAGACATGCTGCCTTTGAAGTGGAGTGCTTCTTTCACCTTTACCATAATGCTCCTCAAGATGCGCAAATTGACGCTTGAACCGATCAACACCACTAGTCAAAATAAAGCAACATCCATAAATGTCTACACTTTAATTCCCCAAAAAAGAATATTGATCAAGTTGAAACAACCATAAGGTTTTTTAACATTTGAATAGTGACTTAGACAAGTATTTAACAAATACACCCTCCGTCCCACTTGATTTTTTACTGTTACTATCAGGCAATGAAACTATTTTCTCTTTGTTTACATCATTTCACCTATCATTTGATAAAATAACTAGTTATGACACCTCTTATTTGGTAGATCTTTTAATACAATTTTTAAATATTTAAATTTTCTTTTTTAATGTACACCAAAAATTAAATAGAATCATTTGAAAATAACATCGATTAAGCATCGTAAACTATATAGTCAAGAAACTAGCAAGATGGAGGGAGTATACGAATTGTGTACAACTCTGTGTGTGCATGTCTATATTATAGACACACACATAGATGTGTGTGTCTATATATATATATATGTATCTATATATATACATATATATATGTATGTATGTATATGTATATATGTATCTATATATATATGTATGTATGTATGTATGTATGTATGTATATATATATATGACACCTTACGGTAAGATTACGCAAAGCTCACCACTAATCACTGCAAAGCTCACCAAAGGCAACTGTGAATTTTTAACACTTGATTTTTTCACACTTTGAATTTTTAAAACTTTAAAGTTTCAATGCTTACAAACCCTAACCAAAAAGTTCACCATTCTTCAACGCAAAGCTTACTGAACATACACACGAAGCTCACCAAATTTTTAGGTTGAGAAATTAAAAAAAAATCAAACGGTGACTTGGACCACCATTGACCGCCAACCAGCGACCAGTGGCGGCGGCAGCGACCGGCGGTGGCTGCGGAGGTGACCAGCGGCAGTCAGTGGTCAACATGGGTCAAATTCAACACCTCCTCCATTGATTTTTTCAAAGAAAAATTTCAAAGTGTGAAAAACAATGGTGACCTTTCCCATACATTCTGGTGAGCTTTACAGTAGGTCTGAGTGAGTGTTACAGTTGGCATTGGTGAGCTTTGCATAATCTGACCGTAGCATGTCATCTTACTGTAAGGAATCATTTGAATGGAGTCGATCCTATATATATATATATATGTATGTATGTATGTATGTATGTATGTATGTATGTATGTATATGTATATATATATATATATACATATATGCACACACACATAAAAGTCTAACATGACACGAGTGCTACTGGTGTCATTTACTTACACTTGTTCGTAAAAATGACGGTTCCGACCCCTTCTACCTCTCACCCTAAACCTTCCACCTCAGCCCCACCATTGTCGCCGGCAGTAGCTGACCACCACCATTGACCGCCGGCAATAGCTGACCGCCGCCTGCCACCACCGACCGCCACCGCCATCTTTTAATTTACAAAATTTAAAAAAAATGTGAGTTTTGATGTTCAAAGTTGTGAGCTTTGCTTTATTTCCAGGTGAGCTTTGCATTGGTCATTGGTGATCTTTGTAGTGTAATGTAGTGAGCTTGGCGTCATCTCATCGAAGCATGTCATATCACCATAAGGTGTCATCTCACTAAAGTCAATCTCTCTCTCTCTTTGTGTGTGTGTGTGTGTGTGTGTATATATATCCATCAAAACTAAGAACCAAGTACGAATGTGTGGAAGAGAATATCGAGAGACCTAAATGCACTAAAGCTGCATTAGAATGCACCAAAAGTGGAACATTTCTGCCACTGGAAAAAGTTGCGTTGGAATGTAGTAGCATCGGAATGTAACTAATGTCAAGTTCTTAGAATGGACCAAAGATGAAGTAGCAGCCAAATTCAACCCTTTTAACTATAGGTTTCCGCAAAAGAAGTTAATCTAAATATGAGTAAAACATAGGAAAGTATCAAATTAGGAACTTCATGTTTTTATTCTAAAAATAAGAGTTCGTACGCTAGTAACGTGGCATTGTATATAGACATTTTACAATACTTTTGGTTATGCTCACCAAAGGCAACTGTGAATCTCACCATTTTTCATGATTGACATTGTATCTACATTTTAACTCTTATTTCGGGAATAAAAAGATGAAACTCATATTTTGGTATATTATAAATGTTTTACTTCACTTCAGTCTTTTTCCCTAACCACAAATGGACATCCCTTGTTAGATCTTAGTAGCTTGATTTTCATTAAAACCAATATATATATATATATAGAATTTGGTTCAAATGAGATGGATGCACATGGTGCATTTTCCTACGCAGGTAGTGCATTTTTAAAAGTTCAATTAAATTACGAAACTGCCACCGCGTTTTTTAAATTTTTTCTTATTTTTCAAATTTTTATGGCCCTTAGATCTCACATTCTAAAGCACCACATGCATTCTCATTTCTCTCCTTAGATCTCATTCTCACCAGAACCAAAATCTATATGCATATATACATACATACATAGACACATCCCATTATTTGTTTCTTACAATGACTTAGCTTGACATGCTAGTAGCAAACCTTGGGTACATAAAGCCACTAGTCTGCTCTCCACCTTCGAGATACTCTTGAAGCATTTGTGGGTGATATTCTAGAATCTGCTACAAATATTTTAGAGAAATTAGCCTAAGAGTTTCAATACAGATTATCGTAAGGCAATAGACAGTAGGTATGTTCCGAAGAGTCATACCTCCCGATAAATGAGCTCCCTGACATCATCTTTTGTAACTTTCCTCCTCTCAAACTCAAATTCAAGCTTTGATATTGGTTGAGTAGACGGTTCACGCTCCACATTAGCCAAACCCTCAAAGTATGGATCAGACAGTGCCTATAAACAAGAGAACCAATTATGATGAAATACTTGATGGTGAAGGATATCGAATTTAAATGTGATATGATTTATGGTTGTCAAAAATCTTAACACTACCTCTTCAGCACTTGGTCGATCGTTTGGGTCAAATGCAAGAAGCTGTTCAAGAAGGCGCACAGCTAAAGGATCAGCATGGGGAAATTTTTGTGCAAATGGAATTGGCTGTTTCTTGCGCATATTACTGAGGTATCTTCTTGCCTTTTCATTTCTAATCTGCCAAAAAAACACAAATGATTAATGAAAAGATATATTGACATTCAATAAAAATAAAGAATATATTGCAGGTTTATTTTCTCCGAAAAACTTCTACATAAATGATAAAAGATATCTTCTTCAACAAAAATATAAATGCAAATTTGCATACGAACCGAGGAGATGGCGATTTCAGTGAAATGATAAACTAAAAGGAAGAAAGGAAGGTTCTAGAATGAGAAATCTCACCCTTGCAACAGTTTCATGAGGAGGAGTTCCAAGCAAATCTGTCATAAGGTCTAATTGATGCACAACATTTTTTCCTGGAAACAAAGGTTTTCCGGTAAGCATCTCAGCGAATATGCAACCGATGCTCCAAATATCAATGGCAGGAGTATACTGCAAATGAAAACATTCAGGCATTGTGCATTCTGTGTTAGGATTGAGTCCATACAGATCAAAACACATACATATTTCTATATAAACAATGCTTTTAAGCATCAACACACTAGCATCAATTCATTGATAAATAAAAAAACTGATTATGCTCTTAAATAAAAAAACTAATTATGCTCTTAAATAAAAAAACTGATTATGCAATCAATGGTAAGTAATTTCAATTTTATACAGGCACTCAATGTGCTTGTTCTGTACTTGTCAGAGTAAAAAGATCAAATCTCATGAAATGTGATAGGAGGTGAAGGCTATGGGTAAGTGAGCCTACATTAGCTGATGAAGCTCTTGGCAATACTTGCATAATAATAATTCAAAAAGATATCAGTTTAGCACATTCTAAGTTACAACAAAAATTTTCGGCATAAAAGAATCAACTGTTAAGAGCATTGCTGCTCCTATAGAAGTTATTAAGTACTATAAATATTCCAAAACTCTAGTGAAAATATGTTGATCAGTTCCTTAAAATTAGGACCGATTTAAGGAATAAATCAGGTAAAAAGAAGAGCCATGCAACAATTGAAGAAATTGGAGAATGAAGGTTTGTGGTTGCAATTTTGTTTGTTTGCAATCAACTAAAACTTAGGGATTGAATTTAGGTAAAACAATGAAATATGAGCAGTAAGAACACGCAATTGGAACCATAACACTCCATAGTTTATTTACCTTAGAGAAAAAAGAGCCGCATAGTTCAGGGGCACGATACCATCGTGTTGCCACATAGTCCTTCAATGCATTACTCAAATTAATACGAGTGCAAAATATAAAAATAAAAATTACAAATCTAAAACTAAGTAGCATACAGTCCAAAAAATAGCTGATGGTGCCTCATTAAATGATACACGAGCAAGTCCAAAATCACAAATCTTTAACTTGCAGTCAGCATTGGCAAGGATATTTTTTGGCTTTAGGTCTCGATGGAAAACATTAGCTGCAAATGAAGCAAAAAGGAAATTCTATTTAGATCATGGAAGGGCTTCAAAAATAACTGCTGTGAACAGATATTAAGACTTATCAAAATAAAATAAACTTAAGTAACACTAGCCTGCGTGAATATACTTCAGTCCACGAAGAAGCTGATACAGAAAAAACTGATAATGTTCTGCAGTGAGATCATCATTGGCCTTTATTACCTGATGAAGGTCGGACTCCATCAATTCAAAGACAACAAAAATATCTCTAAATTCTCTCCGCGAAGGAGGTAGCATGATATGTTTTATCTCTACAATATCCGGGTGTCGTAGTAGCCGGAGAAGCTTGATTTCTCTCAAAATTCTGGTGGCATCAGAGACATGTTCAAACACATCATTGATCTTCTTGATGGCAACCCGTTCTCCAGTGTGAGTATCAACTGCCGACCCCACAATTCCATAACTACCTTTTCCAATGATTTCTTGAACTTGATACCTACTTGCCTCTCCATATTCCGTAAAGAATTCATTCTCTAGATTATTCTGCATAACATACTCTTCCCATTAGACACATTAAGGGAATGCTTTTCATATATACACACTAAGTTCCTTAAATTTAGTACAATCTTTTCATTACACTGGGGACATGAGAATAAGTTATCTAATATATACTCACCCCGTCCAAATCTACTGTGCACCGTTTCCTTTTTCGGGACAGTCCCAATTTCATGCATGTTTCCTTTTATGGCAATGATTATGTGAATTCTCCCACAGTTCTTAAAATTTCTTAATCTAGATGCCCACTGGTCATCAAACTGGGAACAAGAAATTGGGGCAAAGGGGGCAATAAATGTGACTGCTGCAGGCCAGAACCCACAGCCTTCCTAGGTGGTTTAAATTATACTCCATAACATGCGAAAAACCCCTTTATTGCATCATCAAACAAAAGGACAGTGACGAATGACAAAGAAAATAAAGTTAATCCAAACTGCCCAAAATCGATTGGACAGATAGAATCCTTTTGATCATGACAGATCATTAGTTTCAAATATAAGCATTTATTTACAGGGAGATTCAGGAAACAATAAAAAAGGAGGAAAAGGAAACCTTCCGGCGATGATCCATGGAGGAAAGTGGAAAATCCACCCGCTTGGGGACCTTGATCAAACTCAAACCAGAAATATCAAAGTCCTCTTCTACTCTAAGCTGTTCTCCTCCTTCCCCAGCAGGAGTTTGGGAACGATAATCGGAGAAAGGATGAAAAACGGCCCTTTTAAAATGGGTCAGAGCGGAACCCGCATTTGCGCTAGAAGAAGCAGATGGACGACGATGGAACAATCGACGAACGCCATCCACAAACGCATTCCCACCCCCCATATACTACTTTCTCTGCCTTTCTTTCTCTTCCTTTTCCTATTATTTTCCTAAACTGTCGATCCGGTAACTGATCCTCTGCCACTGGATCTTTAGGTGGTACTGTGTACAACAAAAGTCAAAACATAAGTAAGGCCCCGTTTGGCATCAGCGTTAGAGATTAGCGTTAGCGTTTTCAAAAAGCTATCCGACGGTAGCCTTTAGCGTTAGCGTTTTTAGATTTAATCTACACCATTAAAATTTTATCCAAAACGCTAACGCTAATCGAAAACGCTGTTACCAAACGAAGCCTAAACAAAAATAGATAACATAAAGCTACTTGTACCCCAATTTTTTGTACCTCGCAAATAGGATAAAACTAATTTTTTTTAATGCACAAACACTTTGTATTCGTGTAAATTTTTGGTATGCACCAACATTTGTGTCAGTGTAAACCATCAAAATGTTTGTGTATAACTGCAGTGTACAAATAGATAAGATGAGCATAGGTGCTTTATTATTTTTGCCAAAAGCCACCCAACGCTGGGAATATTGTATCATCGAAATGACAGTAAGCAAACCGAGCAGTAAATAAGTCACCAATCTCTCTCTTTATATATACGATACTTTAACCCGTTAGAACGAAATTCTTATAGATTCTGAATTTTTTTAATGTAATTTTTTACCAATTTTTTTTAATCAATAGACAACAATGCCAAAGTAGAATATATAATATTTGAGGAATTAAAAATTTACTCAAGAAAGTCATTTTAATTTCTATCTATTTAAAAAATTCCACGGTACATAACATTTTGGGTATGGTTGTAAGGGTTTCATTGTCATTTAGAACTAATATTTTTAATCATGTCTTTGTCTTCACTCCTGAAACAATAACATAAAGTTGACCATGAGTAAATACCAAATTGCTTAAAACTAATACCCCGAAGTATAACAAAAGACAATGTTTAACATTGACTTTTGTTAATAGTCAAAGAAAAACAGAAGACTAATTAAAGTTATCTTGTAACGCCCCGAAAATAGGCCTATCAGAATTAATTAATTGATAATTAATTAATTACTGAGAAGGACCCAAAAATATGTGAATTATAAAGTTTGTCAATAAATAATAAAAATTATATCATTATGTAGAGTTTGACTGTCTGACCGCAACGGTTCAATCAGATTTTAATTCGGAGAAAGTTGGACCGAAAAGTGTACCCCGACTGGGACCAAAATTAGTCCCAATCAGGGACTTGCGTTTAAAACCAGTAGAAGATCGCCGTTTGCTCCACTCAGCCGCTGGAACAGGGAACAAGGACATCACTCATGGCTTATTCTACTAACCCTCTACTACAAAACCCCCAATTGTCCAACATTCTTCATCATTCTTATCCCAATAGAAAGAGCTGAGTGTGAGGAGCGTTGTAGTACTACCAATTTGGTGTCAAGTTGCCGGAACAAGCTGTGGTGTTCGCCGGAAGTTTTGCCGTCTTTTCACCGGAATCATCGTTTAGCATTAAGGTAAGCCCGTAGATATATCTAATGACTAGAATGTTCATATAGGTCGTTTCTACGTTCATAAATGGTCATTTGGTTGAGTTTTGTGTTTGACATGTTTGAAGAACTAAGAATCATAAACCTTGAATTTGATGTTAAAACTATGAATTAATGATACCAAAATGATCCATGAATATTGGAGAACATTTCTATATAGTTTAATTGAAGTTTGGTGACTAAAAACGAAATTCCCGAAAATAGACCCGAGGAGGAAGATGATGAACAGTGCACGGTAACCCACTACCGCCGGCACGGTAGGTAGGTACCGTTTCTACCGCCGGGACGGTAGGGAGCTACCGTCGCCACCAAGCTCTTCTGGCGGTACCTGTCCACGGGCGGTACACCCCTACTGCCGGCACGGTACCGAGATACCGTTAGCCGATATTGAGGTACCGTGAAGGATACCGTCTGATCCGATTAAATTCCAGAAAATCCGATTTTTGAACCATTAAATCCTATTTTTGACACTAATCAATTATGATCAATATGAATAATAAATTCTGGAAATAAAAATGATGTTTTGACAATTAAAGACCTTACGTGATGCATGACGGTAAGCTAGGGTGTTAACACTCGAAGTTAGACCGCTAATTGCTATTACTTTGAATGTTATGATTATGATGCATGATTATTATGGATTAATGATGATGATTATTCTGAATAAAATAATGATTATAAAGTATTGAACTGAAATCAAAATAAATGGGTTGATAAAAGTGAGTGGTATTGTTAAGGCTATCTAGAGAACTTTTAAGATAGACCTCCGATTAGAATGGGCCTTGCGGGTATAAACATGTATATTCGGTGGCCTTGGGTAAAAACGTACGTACGGGATCCATAAACCAAACTAGAGGAACTCATTTCGGGATACCACCAAACCCGACAGTTAGTATTCTGTTGTTCGGTTTTCTGGACTTGTACCTTAAGCGAAGGCTAGTTTAAGAGTTGGTAAATTAATCAGAAAATATGCACCTTAAACTAAGGACCTAGCTTAAGAGTTGGTTAAAAGTACCTTAAACTAGAATGAAGTTTAAGAGTTGGTAAATATCACAAAGATTGGCCTTAGACTAAGCATAGTTTAAGGATATTGCGGATTATTGAAATATTGAAATAAAAATATTGAGAATATCATGAACGACTTATATAATGTGTGCATGATATCAAATGAATGTTTGTGATTTGAGATTCACTTTATATGGATGTTCGACGCTTTAGATATGCTTACTCAGCTTCACCGCTGAGCGTGTAGTATGTTTTATTTGCTACACGCAGGTAGGCAGAATGAGTGATTGGCATGATCCTGGCAGCGGGAGGGGCGAGACTGTCGTGGTGCAAAATGGGATTTTTAAATGAATAATTGTGTTGTTATTAAATATGGTTTAAATTGCTTCCACACTATTATTAAACACTCCGTATTTTGCTACAGTTATGTATTTAATAATATTTATGATGAATAAAAGTATTTAAAATGTTTTAAATTTTACGATTTCCAAGTTAATACTTTAGTCCGAATGGGGCTGCAGACCTGGACGGATTAGGGTGTTACAATTTGGTATCGGAGCAAATGGTTTTAAAACCGATCTTCGGGTCAAAAATTTGTTTAAAAAATAATAATAATAAATATATATATATATTTTCGGCCCTAACAAAAAAAATGATGTCAATCAAATCCACGACTCTCACATCCCTCTGCTCTAGGAAGGTAATAAAAACTAAGTATTGAAATTGACTGTATTAAATTTTATAGATGTCAACTCTTAATTCGGAAATGATATCGAGTGTTGATTCAAATCGCACTTTCGTATATGGTAAAAGACGAAAGAACAAACGAAATGTATATGACTCACTGATACGTTATCAACGCGCTCATCACTTCGCAAGAATAATGAAACGAAGGATTTATCTGCGCCGCAAGGCTACATGGGAACGGGATGACCCGGAAGAGACGTTCAGCATAGACTCTGCAAACAGCGTATGCTGATCGGGTGTAGAAGACCCAGCTATAGAATCGTCACGATCCAGTCGAATGAATGCAAACGTTTAGAAATTATCTTGTTGTTCGTTCAAATCCATTAATTGTATCGAATGTTGTAATCCTTTGCAATTCCTGTCATGAACTCAACTACTAAAATAAAAGAATCCTAATAAAGGAATTTCTGTTATTGTAGAATGAGTCAAGAATCTGCCCACGGACAAGGCAACAACAATGAACACGTCAGTGTTCATACTGAAGCATCTAGTTTCACCCCTCCCGTCCAAAATGAACCCGTCAATCAACATAATGTTGGGAATAATCCGAATGCCGGTGGTCAACCCGACCTTGTGATTCCAGCTTTTCTGGCTAATGTGTTGCAACAAATAGCCAACGCGCCAATGTTTCAACCACCTCCACCACCGCCACCTCGAGTGATAACCTACAAAACGCTAAGAGATAACGGTGCAGAATTATTCCTTGGGGATCGCATCAGTGAACCCCAAATTGCGTGGGACTGGATCGAGCAGACTGCTCGAGTTTTGGAGGATCTCAATGTACCCATGGACAATTATCCCAGACTGGCTTCTCAATTGCTTCGAAACGAAGCCTACGAGTGGTGGAAGAGGACCGATGAGAGTGCGGGAACCCCTAAGCCGTGGACATGGGCACATTTCGAATGGGCATTTAAGCAAGAATATATTACGAAACGTTTTAGCGAGGAAAGACGTAAGGAATTTGTTGAACTGGAACAGGGAGACATGACACTCCCTGAATATCGTCAGAAGTTTACCAAACTTGCAAAGTTTGCGCCAACCTTGGTGAGTACCCCAGCTGATCGCATTGAGAAGTTCATGAAAAAAATCTTCGACCTAACCTCAGGTCGCGAGTGTCCGTCCTAACCACTTTGGATTTCGCGGAGGCCTATGATCTCATAGCCAGAGCAGACAACGACTTGAGTGCTTGCATTGAGTATCTGAAGACAAACAATGTTAGCTCAAGCACTCACTGTCCCATCATCTCTGTCTCAAAAGGAAAAAGGCCCTTCCAGGAATATAGTAGTTCACATTTCTCTAAAAAGGGAAAATCTGTGCAAACTCAGTCGATGGCATCCGTTGATAAGTCCAGGAATCGAAGGTATCCTGCTTGCGAACACTGTGGAAGGAATCACCCTGGAGAATGCTGATTGAAACAAGGTTTGTGCCTTGACTGTGGAAAACAAGGACACTTCCGAAAGGAGTGCCCTACAAACCCCGGAGAACCGTTTCCACCTGCCCCTGTTGTTAGTCAACTAGCATCGGCACGACCCGCACCAAGTCAACGCTCAACAGCGGGGTCTAATC
This sequence comes from Cuscuta campestris, assembly GCA_900332095.2. Lineage (NCBI taxonomy): Eukaryota > Viridiplantae > Streptophyta > Magnoliopsida > Solanales > Convolvulaceae > Cuscuta > Cuscuta campestris. The sequence continues at coordinate 37,227 of OOIL02003891.1, read as the reverse complement.
CAGCCAAGAATCAGAACCAACAACAAGGACGAGCTCCTGCTCGTACATATGCAATGAAAGCACGAACTGAGGAAAACCCTGACGTCATTCAGGGTATGTTCTCCTTATTTGATACTGTCATGCAAGTGTTGATAGACCCTGGATCAACGTTGTCTTATATCTGTGTACAAATGCCAGAAAAAGCTGACATAATGAAAGAACATTTAGAGAACATATACTAGTGTCTAACCCGTTAGGACATAGTATGAGTGTAACACCCCAACTCGAATAACCCAATTAACTAGATTATTTGAGCCGAAGTAATTACCATGATGGTAAATTAAGCATGATAATTTTAAGAATAATTTAAATTCATTTAAAACTTTAATATAAATGATAATTTCAAATATTAAATTCAGAGTAATGTTGAAACAGTACGGAAGCTTAAATATAAAATATAATCAAGTCATATTACATTTTCTGGGAACTCGCCCGAAAAGGTGTTTATTAAAATAAAGCATAGTAAATTGTGGTCCACCCGTCCGTACATCTCGTCACTCTCATTGACCACCGGGATGGGCTCCATGTTCAGTATTGTTACCTACATGTAGCAAGTAAAAACAAACTACACGCTCAGCGTCAGCTGAGGAATACGCTAATACAACAATTCCAAGTTGAATAGCAAGTAGACATACAATTATTCATGATATGACATAATATAGCATGTATGTTCAAGATGGTGATAATGATACGTAACTAATGTCATACAAAATCATGATGATTGTACTTGATGATGAATTCATGCTGTATGATTCTAAGTCAACAAGGACGACCCTTGCATTATGAAATTCGCCCATTTGGTACGACGAACTCAGCGGCCTTAGTCTCACGAGGGAGACTAGAAAAATAAGGGTTGTGCTCGAAAGCCTGAATACCATGTACGTACACTAAGCCCGGTCAGTGATGTCGGACTGCTAAGTCCCGCACAATCACACTATAAGAGACGCACTAGGCATGATCTCTTACACATGCATATGATATGATATGATATGCTTCAAAATGGATGATAAGATGAATCATATGATATGAACAAATTGTAACAATATGAATATGTAATCATACATTAATTTATTTGGGTGAAATATGATAAAAATCTCATTTAAATAAGCTACGGGGCTTGGAACGGTCGACCGTTTGGCTCGGCGATCGACCTCGATCTTCATTTCGTCGGATTGGCAGAACACCGTGACGGTCGACCGTGGTTGACCGGTGTCGACCGTTGTTGACTAGGTGGCGACGGCGGTTCTCCGCTGGGCAGGCGACGGTCGACCGTTGGCCACCGGCGGTCGACCGTTTGTTTGACAGTCGCACTCCGTTTCGATGTTTGACGCGACAGTTGACCGTTTACATCGACCGTTCGGGTTTGCGAATCTAATTTTTGATATTTTTGGAGGTCTAAAATACTTCTTTGAGTCATTTTAGCCCCTATGACTAACATATCTATGTATTTGAAGTAATCCTAACACTTATATATTCATGTAAGGAAGATTATTAAGAAAACATATTTTCAACGTTATGAGTTTGATAAGTTCGATCTTAAAACATAGATGGCTTATACTATGACAATCAATCCTAATGATATATCTAGATTGATATTCAACCAAGGATTGCGTTACTAGGGTTCAATGTACTCGCCTTGATATCGTAGAGGTCGGAAAGATAGAAAGATAATAATACGCCTCAACGAACGTTCAACGTATGGTCACCCCTATCAACTTCGAGCTTCCTACGCCCAATCTTCTTGGAAATAACCTTAGGAAGTTCCTAATAACCACGAGAGAGTTGACGGTAAGTATTTGGAAAGAAACGATGTGAAAATGATGAAGGAACATAGCCAACCCGAGGAGCTCTCCACCACTGGAGCAGTCCCGGTATTTTGGCCATATCTCCTTCGTTAGTTAACGAAATCACGAACCGTTTGTTGGGTTGGATTCGTAACGTCCGGGGCTACGATTTTGGCATAATAAATAATTCGAGAAAATGGATAGAAAATTACAGAATTGACGATGAAGTCGCTGCTGCGTTTTAAGCTCAGGATTTTGGACATGAACACCTCTTCTTGTTTCTCCTTCTTCTTCCTTTGGTATAACTATGGAGTTGAGAACTCTTTTCTCCTTCCTTCAAGCTTGGCCGACAGAGAGAGAGAGGGATGAAGAGAGAGTGATTGAGGGTTGTGATGTATAGGTTTGACAAAGTGGAGGAGGAGTTAATTTAATACACTCCACTTTTGGAGGTATTATGCTAGTGGAGGAATTAGTGGGTTTAGGGTGGCTTGATTGGAGAATTTGATGATATGCGCTGCGTGATTGAGAGGATTTGGAGATATAAAAATATTCTCCTACTCCGTAACTGATAAACTGTCTAAAACGGTACGCGTTTTTTCGCCCAAACGGTTCCGAATTGAAAACGGATCGCATATTTGGAATCAGACGGTCAAAACTAAAATTTTGATATAATTAAAATACTTTTCTGAAAACTTTTATTTTTCAGTGTCCGGGTCTGTCTCAGTCATTAATTAATACTTAAATTAATTAATCTTTTAGGCCTAATTTCGAGGCGTTACAATGAGGTTAGATCATGTGTATCAAAACTGTCCATTGATTGTTGAAGGACATCAGTTCTCTGTCAATCTTGTCGAACTACCGTACAAAGAATTTGACATCATCCTCGGAATGGATTGGCTCACCGAACACCAAGCAGTTATCGATTGCCGACGCTGAACGATTCAACTAAAGTCTAGAGAGGGAAAGTCTATAGAGGTGAAAGAAAGCTAACACCTAAATCCACTGAATTCATCTCGTACATACACGCTAGGCGTCTCATTCGGAAGAAATATGAAGCTTATCTGTGTAACATACGTGACACACGAAAGGAAACTCCTGAGTTGAAAGACATACCGACAGTATGTGGTTTTCCTGACGTATTTCCTGACGAACATCCTGGTATACCATCTTCCAGAGAAGTAGAATTTTCTATCGACCTTGTTCCTGGAACAGGACCGATATCTGCAACCCCCTATCGCATGGCTCCTGCTGAAATGAAGGAGTTGAAGGCTCAACTACAAGAACTGCTTGATAAAGGATTCATACGTCCGAGTGTTTCCCCTTGGGGAGCACTCGTTCTATTTGTCAAAAAGAAAGACGGTTCGATGAGACTCTGCATCGATTACCGTCAATTAAACAAAGTAACAATCAAAAATCGATATCCTTTACCTTGTATCGATGACTTATTTGATCAGCTTAGAGGATCTACTGTATTCTCTAAGAATGACTTACGGTCAGGATACCATCAAATCCCTATAAAGAAGGAGGACATCCCAAAGACTACGTTTCGTACACATTATGGTCATTATGAGTTTACGGTAATGCCCTTTGGTTTGACCAATGCTCCTGCAATATTCATGGATCTCATGAATAGTGTATTCCGACCCTATCTTGATCAATTAGTAGTTGTGTTCATCAACGACATTCTTGTATATTCAAAGAATCGAGAGGACCATGCAAAACATCTGGAGATAGTACTCAGTGTACTACGAGAGCACAAACTTTATGCAAAGTTATCCAAGTGTGAATTTTGGCTTGATGAAGTCACGTTCCTTGGTCATGTGATTTTGAAAGAAGGTGTTAAAGTGGACCCTAGCAAAATATCTGCCGTCACCGAGTGGAAGGTTCCAAGGAATGTTCATGAAGTGAGAAGTTTTCTAGGATTAGCTGGATACTATTGAAGATTTGTTGAAGGCTTTTCCTCAATCGCAACTCCCCTTAACAAACTTCTGAGAAAGGATGTGAAATTCGTATGGACCGACGCATGTCAGCAAAGCTTTGAGAAACTAAAGAAATGTCTGACAGAAGCACCTGTACTGACACAACCTGTACCAGGTGTAGACTACACAATCTTTAGTGACGCATCTCATAATGGCTTGGGATGTGTATTCATGCAAGATAGAAAAGTCGTGGCATATGCATCAAGGCAGTTGAAACCTCACGAATGTAACTATCCTACTCACGACCTTGAGTTAGCAGCAGTTGTATTTGCTCTCAGGATATGGCGTCATTATCTCTTTGGAGAGACGACATATACTCACACAGACCACAAAAGTCTGAAATATCTGCTAACTCAAAAAGAGTTGAATCTGAGACAAAGAAGATGGTTGGAATTGATCAAAGACTACGACTGTTACATCGACTATCACCCTGGCAAGGCTAACGTAGTTGCTGATGCATTGAGCCGAAAGATGATAGCCGAACTCCGAATCCAGCCTACTCTTGAGAACGAAATTCACATTGCACAAAAACGTGATGACTACTGTTTGAAGACTTGTGAACTTGTCTCTAAGGGGGAGAGACAAGATTTCACTGTAAATGATGGAATTTTATTCTACCGAAATCGCTTGGTAGTTCCTAGTGGCGAAGTGAGGGAACATTTAATGTGTGAATCTCACGAAACCACATATACCATGCATCCTCGCAGTAATAAAATGTTCTAAGATCTAAAGAATGTTAGAATAAGTGCCCTTCACTAGAGGGGGGTGAATAGTGAGGCACGAGAATGTTTATAAATTTTCGCGGAATAAAAATCGCAGGGATAAAGTAAAGAGCGGAATAAAAAGGAGTAAAGGGAGCACATCAAGATTTACCCTGGTTCACCACAACTTGTGGCTAATCCAGCCTCCCGAGAGACTCTCTCGAGCTACACTACTTCCGTTAAGCTTACGGGTGCTTAACAAAACGTTACAACCTGAGAACTCGAGTCCCACGAGCCTCAATACACTTGCTCGGAGATACCGCACTCCAAGTTTTCAACCCGAAGGAAAATACCTTTCCTTCGTACAACCAAGGGAAACAAGCTTCCCTTAACGTGTTTACAACACTAAGAACACTCAAGAACAAGACTCTCTTTAAGAGTATATGTTGAGTAAACTATATACGCTCAAGAACAACTCAAACTTCACAAATTGGCTCTAGAAAGCTATGGAAAATAATGTTGTTTGGATGCAATGATAATATGAATAAAGTGAAGTGAATTGATGTGTAAAGCAGACCCAAACACCCCTTTTTATAGTGCCAAAAAAGGCTTCAACGGACCAATACATTAAAGGGGTGATTGGCTTGATTTATGGGATTGAAAAGATTTGGGATATGCAGGATATTGGCTTCCCATCGATGTTAGGGACTTACCCATCGCTGGTAAGCCAATTTTCCTTCAGTTTTGAAGCCAACGGTCACCTACCCATCGATGGGTAAATGCTTCCCATCGCTGGGTGGGAGGTTGACTTTCAAAAAAGGAAAGAATCAGGCTTAAATGACTTCCAACGGTCATGCCTTCCCATCGATGGTTAAGCCTTCCCATCGCTGGGTTCCCATCGATGGGTAAAGCTTCCCATCGCTGGGTAAGGGCATTCTGCCTTGTGATAATGTTGGACCAAGGCTTGAACTACGATGGGTAGAGCTTCCCATCGCTGTTTGGCATGGTTCTGGAATTCAATTGGGCTGAAGGCTGCTTACCCATCGATGGGTTATATCTCCCATCGCTGGGTGAAATGATTCTGGAATCCCGGGATCACTTTCCCATGCATGGGTGAACTCTACCATCGCTGGGTAGATGGCTTGTCCAGAACCATGGCTTAGCCGACCGGCACTGAAACCCGACCGAAAAATGCAAAGTTCTCCAAAGTAAAAACTAAGTGTTTAAAACACTTATTTAATGTATTTTGATGTCAAAATAAGCTTTGTATGTTGAAAACCACGTCGTTAAGGTAAAAACCACGGTTGACCAAGTCAACATCGTACACGGGTGGTTTTTACCAAAAGACAAAACCGAAAGATGGTTTTCATGATGTTTTGATTGGAGAACCATTTAAATGCATTCAAAAACAATTCCCACACAAAAAGACTCGAAAACCACTTCATTTAAGTAAAAACCACGGCTAGCCAAGTTTATGCCGTTTCGCATGGTTTTTATCAAACGACAAAAAACGAAAGGTGGTTTTTGAAATGTTTT
>OOIL02003891.1:0-15328 GCA_900332095.2 Cuscuta campestris | reverse complement strand
GGCCGGGGTGATGGAGTGTGGCCGGGGTTACGGTCAGAGGCCGATTGGCCGGCTTGGCGAGAATTGGGCGATGGGGTAGCCGAATCGGAATCCGAGACAATCATGGCGGCGAGAGAAGGAACTGACCTGGACAGGAAGAAGAACGAGTCGGGTGAGCAGCGGAGTTGCAGACGAACGGTAGTGAAGAAGGCGAAAGGAAGAGATGGCGTCCAGCGGCGGTTTTTAACTGACAACAGGAAGGCGAATCGGCAGGCCATGATTACTTATTTGTGGAGATCGTGCCCAAGTGTCGTGCGGAACCCAAGGAACGGCCCGGATCCCCGCTGGAGCGTCCACGTGGACTTTGCGAACTCCCCACTCCTTCGCTTGGCCTAGCTGAGGACTGAGGAGTTGGGGGGCTTATGATGGGCCGATATCCAGAGGACGGCCCAAATGAACCATTTAAACAGCTTCGGGTCAAGCACCTGTGAAATACTCAAGCTGGGCCGGCCCAAGGAGCTGGGCCTAGTTAACCTCAGGCCAAGCGCAGCTGGAAGAGTAAGTCCGGAGAAGGAGACGGAGCGGATTGGCCGTTACGGAGCCGGAAAAAGGGGATTGCGCCCTTGGCGGGCTAAACTCCATCGGTTATGCTTCACCTTAATTGTTGGGAGCTCGTGTATAAATAGAAGGGACCCGAAAGGGGAGAACTCAAGCTAAATCAAGCTAGTAATACACATCCAATTCTCGAATTCTTGTTCTTAATTTTGTTCTTGCGATCCGCTCTGTAAATCGGATCATTTGGTGGATTTATTGTCCATCAAAATATATGATACTCCACCACCACCATCTTCATCATTATCATCATGTTCAACCATCATCACCATCATCTCATCTCTCCCCTCTCCATTCTCTCTCTGTCTGCCAAACCAAAGGAAAAGAAAAGAAAGTTCATCTCCATAGTTGGTTCAAGGAAGAAGAAGAAGAAGCAAGAAAACCATCCAAAGTTCTAAAATCCTGAGTTCAAACACAGCAGCCCACTTCTAGGTAAAAACTGAAATTTTCCATCCATTATCTCGAAATACTTCTTGAACCAAAGTTGTAGCCACTGACGATACGAATCCAGCCCAACAAACGGCTCGCGATTTCGTTGAGTAACGAAGAAGATATGGCCAAAATACCGGGACTGCGCCAGTGGTGGCGAGCTCCTCGGGTTGGACCATTTTCTTCACCAAATTCATATTGTTTCATTCCAAGAATTTACCATAAACTCTCTAACACTTATTAGGAACATCCGGAAGGTATCGTAGAGAAGGTTCGGCGTTAGCATATTGAAGTTAGTGAGTTAATCGTCGGAATCATGTTCATCGACATACCCGAAATTCTGGACAGCAACTATCCCTTGACTTCAGGTCCGATTTACGCTATCTTACATATGTTAAAACGAAATACTTTCTATACGAAAGTTGTAGCCTTACATCTTAGGAATCCACAGAATCAAACGGTTTGAAATTCCGTGAAGAAACAATGGAGATATGCCCAAATTACCGCAGGCTGTCCAGTTGTGACGGAAATGACAAAGTTGGTGAATTTCGATGTTGTTTCCACTCCCGCTCATCCGTAAGGTTTCGGCCGATGATTTCCAGGTCTGTACCTTTGCGTTAGACTTGTCGAATCATTCATCACATACATACATGAACATATATATATTAATCCATATGTTGAAATCATTCCGAAATATATATATGTCATCTATGTGTTAAGACCAAAAAACACCAAATTCATAAAGTTAATAGATATACCTAAGTATATATAAACATTTGAAATCAACCCAACAACATGTATATGTTAATCAAAGGTGTTTAAAAGACTTAAAGAAGTATTTTGAACACTCAAAATATCAAGAGAAAGATTCGCGGACCCAAACGGTCGACAAAAACGGTCGACCGTCGTATTAAACTTTGAAACGGACCACGACTGCCAGTAGAACGGTCGACCGCCGTCGGCGAACGGTCGACCGCTGCCAGCCAGCCGAAGTCCGCCATCCGCAGCCAGTCAACAACGGTCGACCGCCGGTCCACCACGGTCGACCGTCACGGTGATCTGCCGTTCCAACGAAGTGAAGATCAAGGTCGACCGCCGTGCCAAACGGTCGACCGTTCCGAGCTGAGTAGCTTGATTAAATGATATTTTAATCATGTTTCATCCAAATAAACTAATGCATGATTATATATTCACATAAACTAATGCAAGATTATAAACTAATGCATGATTATATATTCATATTGTTTGCAAATTGTTCACATCATGTCATTCATTTCATCATTTATATTGAAGCATATCACATCATGCGCATGCGTAAGAGATCATGCGTAATTGCGTCTCTTATAGCGTGGTTGTGCGGGACTTAGTAGTCTGACAACCCTGACCGGGCTTAGTGTACGTACATGGTATTCAACTTTCGAGTACCATCCCTATTTTTCTAGTCTCCCTCGTGAGACTAAGAAGGACATGAGTTCGTCGTACCAAATGGGCGAATCTCATAGTTGCAAGGTCATTCCTTGTTGACTTAGAATCATACAGCATGAAGTCATCATCAAGTAAAATCATCATGACTATGCGTAACATCAATTACGCATCATGTAATCCTCATCAAGAACAATTATATTGATTACATAGGCGTCATGTAATCATGCAATTATCATTAAATATTTATCATCATGATTCATCAAATTGACCATATGATATAAAGTGTCATATCAGGAATATTGTTATACATTTTTGTGGACATATATATACGTATATGTCTATGAATTATTCTACAATTCTAGCGTGGTACCACTCAGCGGTTTCGCTGAGCATGTAGTTTGTATTTTTCGTTGACTACACGTAGGTAACAAGAAGACAATGATGGAACCTTTCCTGGAGGGCATTGAGTCAGAGGAGATGCAAGGATGGCAGGCATACAAACCAGTTGTCTAAAATTTTACACAGTACTAAACTAATAATAACATGAAGGCGTAATGAGACTTTTATAAAAATTTACCCAGCGCTAGGTCTCAGACATTTAAATTATAAAAATTCATTAACAGTATAAGTTTACAGTTCACTTTAAAAATAAATACTCTCGTTTCACCTTAATTCGTGTAATTCCGGGTTATACTGATTGGGGTGTTACAAACGTACTTACGGGATCCATAAACCAAACTAGAGGAACTCGTTGGGGATACCACCCAACCCGACACTTAGTATTCAGCTGTTCGGTTTTCTGGACTTGTACCTTAAGCGAAGGCTAGTTTAAGAGTTGGTAAATTAATCAGAAAATATGCACCTTAAACTAAGGACCTAGCTTAAGAGTTGGTTAGAAGTACCTTAAACTAGAATGAAGTTTAAGAGTTGGTAAATATCACAAAGATTGGCCTTAGACTAAGCATAGTTTAAGGATATTGCAGATTATTGAAATATTGAAATAAAAATATTGAGAATATCATGAACGACTTATATAATGTGTGCATGATATCAAATGACTGTTTGTGAATTGAGATTCAATTTATGTGGATGTTCGGCGCTTTAGATATGCTTACTCAGCTTCACCGCTGAGCATGTAGTGTGTTTTATTTGCTACACGCAGGCAGGCAGAATGAGTGATTGGCATGATCCTGGCAGCGGAAGGGGCAGGACTGTCGTGGTGGAAATAGTGATTTTTAAATGAATAATTATGTTGTTATTAAATATGTTTTAAATTGCTTCCACACTATTATTAAACACTCCGTATTTTGCTACAATTATGTATTTAATAATATTTATGATGAATAAAAGTATTTAAAATGTTTTAAATTTTACGATTTCCAAGTTAATACTTTAGTCCGAAAGGGGCTGCAGACCTGTACGGATTAGGGTGTTACATATCTTCTCTAGAACTTCTGGGATAATCCCGAATCAGATGGTACCAAATTCATTCGGGGTATGTAAAATTTTTTCCAAACTCAATTTCCCAAAACCACAATTACATTGATAATATCTTTTGTAGCTCTTTAACAATCAATCTTCTACCTTACACAATCTAGATGTTTGGATAATATTCGTCAATAACATAATTCGTACCCTTTTTAAAAAAAAGTTTGTGGTTTTGGATCCGCGAACATTTTATTTCATTAAAAAACTTACTGTTATATCCAATTGTCTTCAACACCTACATCTGAATATGCTTCGCATGAGGAATCTGAACATAAGTACTCTTTATCACCTCTTGGAATACGGGATTGGACAACTTCGTTTACCATTCAACAACCTCAAGTGTGGGTTCCAATAGTGCACTATTCTAAAAAAAGATTAATCTATACTATTCTTAAAAGCAGGGGAAATTTTTCCTGCCCAAACGCACCTACGTTGTGAACTGTCTATTAGCGCCAGAATCTTGATCTACAACCATTATTCATCTTTGGAAAGTTTCCATGTATAATTGTGCTTAATAATTAATACGGAGTAATGTTTACATGTGTAATGATTAATAATAATTGTGCATATGACGTATTATATTGGGGAATATTTAATAATATATTAAGTTTCCGTGTTTAATAATATTGAAATAGAACGCTCATCTATACTATTCTTAAAAGCATGGGAAATTTTTCCTGCCCAAACGCACCTACGTTGTGAACTGTCTATTAGCGCCAGAATCTTGATCTACGGCCATTATTCATCTTTGGAACGTTTCCATGTATAATTGTGCTTAATAATTAATACGGAGTAATGTTTACATGTGTAATGATTAATAATAATTGTGCATATGACGTATTATATTAGGGAATATTTAATAATATATCAAGTTTCCGTGTTTAATAATATTGAAATAGAACGCTCACGCGTTTAATAATTTATAATTATTAAACGGTTGAATATTTTTATATAAATATATTATTTTTGTTACGCATGTATTACGTTGAAATAACAATAAAAATACTAAGCTAAAAAAGTAAAAATGGAAATAGTTTTGAAATAGCGTTTATTTTTAGGAAACTTTTTTACACTATTGCCCAATATATCTTTTATATAATGTCAATTTAATTATGGAAAGGTTTTAATAGATTTTAAAAATTTTACGCTTAGCTTTCAATCTTATGGTACCTTTTATAGAGATAATTAATTTCACTTACGGCACATTATTACCTTTAAAAGAGGAAATAAATTTTTATTACTTTTTATGAAAATTTTGGTTATAAACTAAAATATAAATTATTAAAATAAATATAAATAATGTTAATATTTAATCTTTGATGTTAATTTTTTTGACTCTCAACTAAATTTGCACGCCGCAATTGACGTGGTTAGGGGATGAGTTGGGGTCGGAACCGGGTGGGGGTCTACCGGGGGGCTAGAGGGGTTAGAAACTATCAATTGGGTGAGTGGCTTCCGTAGGTGTCCCAATTGAGTGGGTGGCTTCCGTAGCCACTCTTTTTGAGTGGCTCTAGAACCCAGCCGTTGATATAATTACGTTATATTAATATTCCATCCGTTCGGAAATGATTTTCTCATTTGACTTTTCGCGGTCTCCAATTTATACTTTTACCATTAATATTTACATTTATACATAGATATATTTTATGTAAATTTAATATTTCAAAACTACGTTTCATAAGTAAACTATTGATATTATATTTATATCGAAATACAATGTATTTTTTCCACACATCAAGGTCAAAGTTTACAAACTTTGACCAATAAAAATCATGGAAAGATCATTTCAGGAGGGAGGGAGTACCTTTTATGGAAATATATTATTTTTGGAAGAAATACATTATTACCTAGCCTTTTCGTCGAAATACTAATAAAAATACTAAAATAAAAATGGTAAGAATATAAATAATTAAACAAAGATGAGTGCATTTTATGTACCATACATTATTATTACTTTTTCATTGAAATAGTAATAAAAACAATAAAATAAAAATGGTAATAAATTTTTTTATTATATCACTTCCAATTTTGTAAAATTCGGGTACTAAATAGAAGTTTATATAAATAAATTATTTTATATTTTGTTTCCTTTTCGGAAACTGTTTACATATTTACGTTACATTATTACCTTTTATGGAAATATATTATTTTTGGATGAAATAATTATTACCTTTTCGTCGAAATAGTAATGAAAATGGTAAAATAAAAATGTTAAGAATATAAAAAATTATAGAAAGATGAGTGTGTTTGATGTACCATACAATAATAACAATAATAAATGTGTTTGGTGCCATTAATTATGGTATACTGCAAAATAGATGTCATTACTAAAAAGTTTTCATTTGTTAAAGGACTAGGTTTGTTCTGATAAAATTATAAATTATAAAAAAAGAGACATCATTAATGATAGTGTGTCCCAAAATTATACTTATTATTATGAAAGGATTGACAAGGCTTATTGATACATTTCCCAAAAGAAGTCAAAGTATTTTTTTAATAAGTTGGTAATTTGTGTAATAATAATGACAAACGTAGAAGATAATTATACCTTATTTTGGTTAGAAGAATATAAAAAATATATATAAGTGTGAGATAATGTATGGTAAGTGTTGAATTTATAAATGGCAATTTGTCTTCTATTTGGTTAATTAACAACGGTTACTTGCACATGCTTATATGGTAATAATAATAATAACAACAACAACAAAAACAACAACAACAACAACAACAACAACAATAATAATAATAATAATAATAATAATAAATGTGAATGGTGCCATTAATTATAGTGTACCCCAAAATAGTGGCATGAATATTTAAAAAGTTTCCATTTATTACAGGGCTAGGTTTGTTCCAAAAATTATAAATTCTAACAAAAATTGACGCCATTAAATAGAAAAAGGAACAAAATTTTCATACTATAACTACGGTCATTTTCAATCACTTTCGTAATTAGCCTCTCTAATTTTTTTTATGTTTTTAAATAATATTCCTTTATTTTTATGTGGTATATAAATCTCTCCATTTTATTATTAGTTCGACAAGAAAAATGGTAAAAACCCATTAAATATGAACAAAATTTGTGGCCAAAATTTTGATTTGACTTATTTATATTTTTAAAACTATAAATATAAATTTAAGATTTAATTGCAGAAAGGATATTATTAGATAATTGGTGATGTGGTTGACATTGAAAATACCAACGAATGATGTTATCTTGGTTCCAGGTTTAAGTGCAAAAACTATGACAGAGATTATCCTAAAGGAGTGTATATGTTAAATATTGTAATTAAATAATTTTTAATTACTTTGTACCTGAAAATAATAAAATCTATATATTCTATTAGATATTAATTTGTATTTTTCAAAAATGATCTTAATCTAATAACGTAAATATGACCCGTGCAACGCACGGGTGTGGTACTAGGTTTTCATGTTCTCAAAGAGATTTGGATAAGTGAATTCTACTATACTCTTGAGTGGGTACTTGTGTCAAGTATCAAGAATCTAGACGGGATTTCAACGTTAATAATTCCATCAATCACTTGTCCAAACATTCCATCTTTGACTTTGATTATCCAATAAAAAAAGCTTATGTGTCCTATTTGTGCAAGAGGGTGTGCCATCTCATATTCTTGGTCAATGTATAACTTTACAATATAATCATATTTTTGAAGAATTGGCGGTAGCACCTACAATTTCCTCTCTCAAAGCTTCGAGTAAAATTGAAAGATTACGGATAAAATCACCTCCCAATACAATAATTTTCCCTCTGAATGATTCATTCATGGAGTTATTATTAGTGAACCTCATTACATCTCTCATTATGCAACCCAATATATCAAAAGCAAATCTACTCGTCGTAGATGATTCATCCCATATGATTATACTTGCTTGTTGGATTAGTTCTTGTTTGATGGCAGAGGATGAACACTTGGTTGGCAATAAAAGGATCAAGAATCTCAAGTGTGCAGCCCTTTCCCTAGAACAAAGTAATGCTATAATGCAGCTGGATGCAACATTCAAAACAACCTTACCATCTGACCTCAGAGAAGCAGATGAGAAATATTTTTTGAGTTCCACCGTAACCATTTACAAAAAAGAAACTTTTGAAAGTTCGTGGGGGCACAGCGGAAATCACCAATTAAGAACTATGCAAACAAAATAATCAACTATGTTGTAGAGAATATGCTGCAGCACTGTCACAGTAACAGATGACGGACAGGGTGCTATAACACTTCTCTGTCACAAGCACACACAAACAGAAACAGATGATGCAGAGGGTGTTACAACGCCTACTAGACAGAATGCTGTAACTATAAAAATGCGTAAAAAATGACACCAGATATGTTTACGCAGTTCGGAGAAACTCTCCTAATCTGCGGGGCCCACGTCAGTGTAATAGCCCTCCACTAAATCATTAGATGCAAGTTACACCAGTACATAACAACATGATGAGACACTCTTCTCCGAATTGTTATGACAAAACGTCTAATCTAGGATTTCTAACCCGAACTCTGTTCAGATCCGCTTCGGCTATCACATCTCCACCGAGATCACGAGGACAAACGTGTTGACAACCCACTCGTTCAGCTCTATTTTATCTTCTAGATGTCACGATCAGTTTGGCGTTGAAAATCTCCTCCTTCATGTAGATCACAACCTTCTTCACGCATGGGAAGCTCCGGGATGCGACGGAAATGCTCTACATCAGCGTATATTCTTTGTTTTCCCTCTCAATCGCTCCAAGTAATTCCCAGGGACCTGCTGCGTTTTTATAGGCTCCTCTTAACACAATCCTAGTAGGAATAGGATAGTAGAAGTTGGCTTGAACTCTACTTCCTTAATCTTGATCCACAAGTAGCCTAAAGAGTTGGGATTCCTTAGCATGTACAGCTGGAGTTATTATCATGTAATCACAATCCCAATAGGTCTCTAATTCAGATTGTAGCTTAAAATCCCATGCTCTGATCCCAAACAGTGTGTTGCAGCATCGTGATGTAGCATCTTCTGTGTCACCCTCGAAAACTACAGCAACTCTAGAAGTCTAAATAAAATAAACCTCTCCTAACAAATAGAGGTTTCTATCTAGTAAAACACCTAACAAATATGGGATTCTATTTTTCCAAAAGATTAGCCAACACCATGGAACTAACAATCTCTCCCTTTGGCAATTTTTTGGCAAAATACATTGTGCACCATGCGTATAAAAGATTAAAGCATCTTTTAAGAACTAAGCCTTTTCTCCCCCTTTTTGACACAAAATATACCAATCTCATTAAGGGTAAAAAAGAAAAGTAAATCCAAGTTCTTTTTAGAGCATACAACAATCACAAGCGCAAAACAAAAAAAAAAAATCTACCATTACGATCCATGCACGTACTTCCCATTTGAATCTGCTGGAGCTTCATCCCTTTTTGTAATTTACTCCCCCCTCAAGATTTACATCAATACCACATCTTGCTTCAAAAAGTGTGCTAACTCTTTAAGAGATCACCATGATTGTTTGCAACGAACCACCCAAAGATCAAGCCAATTGAAAGTTCGTGGGGGCGCAGCGGAAATCACCAATTAAGAACTATGCAAACAAAACAATCAACTATGTTGTAGAGAATATGCTGCAGCACTGTCACAGTAACAGATGACGGACAGGGTGCTATAACACTTCTCTGTCACAAGCACACACAGACAGAAGCAGATGATGCAGAGGGTGTTACAGTGCCTACTAGGCAGAATGCTGTAACTATAAAAATGCGTAAAAAATGACACCATATATGTTTATGCAGTTCGGAGAAACTCTCCTAATCTGCGGGGCCCACGACCACGTAATAGCCCTCCACTAAATCACTAGATGAAAGTTACACCAGTACATAACAACATGATGAGACACTCTTCTCCGAATTGTTATGACAAAACTTCTAATCTAGGATTTCTAACCCGAACTCTGTTCAGATCCACTTCGGCTATCACATCTCCACTGAGATCACGAGGACAAACGTGTTGACAACCCACTCGTTCAGCTCTATTTCATCTTCTGGATGTCACGATCAGTTTGGCGTTGAAAATCTCCTCCTTCATGTAGACCGCAACCTTCTTCACGCATGGGAAGCTCCAGGATGCGACGACACTACGCCAAAAACAGTATCAGAAGACTGTTGATTAACTACTGTTTATGAAAACACAGTAGTTAAAAAAAGCAGACTACTGTGAGTTTTTCTTGGCTACAGAACAGTAGTCTAGTTATGATGCTTTAAAACTATATTTAAAGTTTCGAGAAACGGTAATCTATCATTAGTTGTCTGTGTTAGTTCAAAATACAGTTTTTGTTACAACAGTTGTCAATAACAAGTTAAGAATACTCTATTTAACAGTAGTTTGGTTTTTTAGTCTAGATCTATTTTTAAATTTATTAGAAACAGTTATCTATTGCTAGTTGTCTGTTTCATATTGTTTTTTTGCCACGGTTGTTTATAATAGGAATAGAAGACTTTGCTGTAACAGTAGTCTATGAATTAAGGGTAGAACTATTTTTAAAGTTGTGAGAAACAGTAATATATTATTAGTAGTGTGTTTCATCTAAAAATACAGTTTTTGTTGCCACAATTGTCAATAATTAGTTTAGACTACTATTTCTAAACAATAGTCTGGTTTTTCAGTTTATAACTGTTTTTAAACTTATAAAAATAGTAATCTATTGTTAGTTGTATGTTTCATATGGTTTTTTTGCATAGTTGTTTATTATAAGAATAGAAGACTTCTTTGTAACAGTAGTATATTTATATAGCGTAGAACTGTTTTTAAAATTCATAGAAACTGTAATCTATTACAAGTTGTCTATAATAACTTAAGAATACCCTTTTAAAAAGCAGTTAGACTATTAAGTTAGAACTATTTTCAAAGTTTTGAGAAACCGTAATGTATTTACTAGTAGTGTGTGTCACACCAATTTGTTTTCACGATTATCTATAATAAGTAAAGAAAATTGTTTTTAAGAGAATTTTGCGTATTAAGCGTACAACTGTTTTTAAAATCTCGAGAAATAGTAATCTAATACCAATTGTGTATGAGATAAGATTTTTGTGGCAGAGTTATTTATAATAAGTTAAGAATATCCGTTTTAAATAGTAGTCTAGCTCTTAAACCTAGAACTATTTTAAAAGTTCGGAGAAACAGTAATCTTTTTTACAATGAAAATGTATACGCTCTCTGACTTTATTTTCATACTTTCAGGAAAAATTAATACAACAATCAAATAACTGTTGTTTCAAACAATTTTATGGACATGAAAAAATAAACACTTCCATTGAAACGAAAGAAAAAGTACATGGACAGATTGTGTATTGTCTCGCTACACACAAAGGGTTCTGGGAATCCATACAATCAATCAATCTCACTCATAAAACGAAAAGAATAAAAAGATGGCAAGATCCAAATAGAATCTAGCACCCGAAGTGAATATAGAATGGTGGCCTGAGGAACATAAAGCGTCCGTTGTATCCATCGCACACAAGCTTTGGCTCGCCATCAGTGTCAGAAACAAGGCCATCCACTAGAGGGGTCTTTTTCTTCAAATAGACATCTTGGACTTCTTTACTGAATATGCTTCCTCAATCTGTTGGGGGCTGGGAGAGACCTGTTCATGCTCAAAAATATCAAAAATCAAAGGGTCAGATAACACCCCGAAAGGGTTGTTCATAGAGACATTTAGGTGAGAAAGAATAACATCATCCCCATTTTTTGGAACTGTCTTGTGTGCCATCCAGTTTATCCCCAAGGGGTATACTGTGTGCATCACCAAGGTTGGGTTCCAAGTAGTCACTTGCAGCTTCATTGGGAGGGGCAGTAGTGTCATAATCATCTTATTTATCCACATTTAAGAGACTCTCATTTAAAGGGACAATATTTTTTGTAATAGGGACAATAGTTTTTGAGGATTTGCTCGGTTTTTGAGGACATATTTTTCATGTAGTAGGGACAATAGTTTTTATCATTTAGTATCCAAGCTCTTTTTTATTCTGGTAGAGAAAATGACGATTAAGTTCCTTGTAGCATCTAAAAATGAACCTCGTCTATTTAAACATAAACACCAACTAATAAAAACCGGGTGTTGGATTATGGAATCCAAGGGTAGGGAAGAAGGAGAAAATGGTGTATATTTAGATGAAGAAGATGAATAGTGTAGTGTATGTTTAGCCTCCTTCCACCCTCCTCCTCTCCTCTTCCAAGAAGAGGAGTATAAATAGGGAGAGTTAGGGTTAGGGTTTCGAACTAATGGGCTGGCCCAACAGACTCGGCCTCCCTTAAATAAATAAATAATATACAACTAACGGGCCAGTCCAACAGACTGAACCACCCCAACTAATATTATACAAAGACCGGATACCCCCTGTCCAGGGTATCCATCATGAGTCCCCTACTTCCTCGGCCGAGTGTATCGAGGTCGAGGGAAGTAATCCAATGATGTTTGGGAATTTGAATTTTGAAAAATCTTGGCCGTGTGTAGGAGTCCCCCACTTCCCGAGTCGAGAGGAACTCGAGGTGAAAGTGGGAGTAGAACAATAATCCACCACAGAAGGGCACCGTCTTCCTTGTTGTCTAGAGTGTACAATCACCATAAGAGTGGATGAATCAGTCGTCGTCTACAGTCCATTTGTCGTCTTCGAACATCCTCCCACAATCCTGTCAATGTGTGACCTACTCCACGGGGGATGCCTCATTAAAAACTTGCCAAGGAAAAAACCCATGAGGATGGGAAAAAAATCCTCGATCAAGAAAAGAGTACATCTCGCCCCACAGAGAAGATCAAGAAAACATTGCTAGGGGGTGAGGTCTTCTGTATGAATCTCAGAAGAGGTGATCTTCAAGTCCCCCGGACTCGTTACATGTCCAGAGTCGAGGGCTATTCATCATAGTGTATTGCTAATGAGTGCATGCCGACACGAACTACTACAGTGCAATGTTAGATCAAGATGTTGATCTGCCAAGCTCTCACGGTGTGCAATGTCACAATCACGAGCCGAGTACCCGGAGTCCCCCACTCCCTAAGCCGAGGAAGAATTCCGAGGTGAAAGGGAGTAGTGCTCATGCTCGGCTCCGGTGGGAGTCTCTGGTCCCCTTGCTCTGTTACGACTTCCCTTCATATAATTATTTACCTGAAAAAATCTCAAACAAATGCAAATAATGCGATAGGCTTGGCCAACCAGCGTGGCCAGGCTGCCCATTCTATGAGTAATTAAGATTGTGCCCTATAAAGTAGGCTATGGGGTGTGCCTTGGGACGACATTGAAGAGTGCCTCGAGAAGAGGGCTTAGGATGCCTCGTGAGACAAGGGCTTATATGCCGTGCGAGGTGGTCAATGCCAACCTCGGGAAAGGAGTTGAAATTGTCTCGGAGATAACTTTAGTGCCTCGTGAGGTGGCCGAGGCCGACCTCAGGAGAGGGCTTCTAGTTGCCTCGGGAGACGAGGGCTTAAGTAACTTGCAAGGTGGTTGAGGCCGACCTCGGGAAAAGAGTCGAGTGCCTCGTGAGGTAGATGGGACCGACCTCGGGAGAGGGCTTTTGGTTGCCTTGGGAGACAAGGGCTTGAGTGCCTCGTGAGGTGGATAGGGCCGACCTCGGAGAGGACTTTTAATTGCTTCGGGAGACGAAGGCTTAAACATCTTGTGAGGCGGCTGAGGCCGACCTTGGGAAAGGAGTCGAGTGCCTCGTGAGGTGGATGGGACCGACCTCGGGAGAGGGCTTTTGGGTGCCTCGGGATACGAGGGCTTAAGTTCTTGCGAGGTGGCTGAGGCCGACTTCGGGAAAAGAGTCAAGTGCCTCGTGAGGTGGATGGGACCAACCTCGGGAGAGGGCTTTTTGTTGCCTCGGGAGACGAGGGCTTAGGTGACGTGCGAGGTGGCCGGGGCCGACCTCTAGAAAAGGGTGAAATGATGTGTCATCCGTGAGCTCTACTAGTCGGGCTCAGGTTGAGTATGCCATGAGGTCTTCCACTTTGTACCTTAAAGACAAAATATGAAAAATTCCTTTGTTGTTGTTCCTTTGTTTTTTTTTTGTTGGAGCGGCGTGGCGCCGATGACGCGTGGTAGCGTAGAAGTGCGATCTCAGCAGATCTAATATTTGTCCTAAGCAGGACTAGCAAGTTTTTGTCCTAAGCAGGACCATGCAATACCCTTCGGAGGGATTTGCTCACGTAATGACGAGGACCGCGTGAGGCCATATCGTGGCGTGGAAGCCCGATGATGCACAGCTGCATAGAGTCGCGTGGAAGCGAACATGGAATCACGTGGAAGCGATATATTTTTTTTTTCTCTTTTTTTTTGAACTATCCAAGTTGTAGAAGCAAACGTGGCGCAAATCTGATTAGCAATCATTTATATAAGGAGAAAATGCATATTTGAGCTAAATCGTGAAGGCGGGTCGCAGCCCGGTGAGATCAGAAGTGATAGAGATCATCGTACTCAGATATCAGAACATGTACTCTGCCAAATGAAGAGAAGAATGGGACACAATTCACAAGGCCCCTCAAGTTATTTTCAATCAGAACATGCACCCGGCCGAACATTGTACACTCGGCATCAGCAGATCACCATCGCTGAACGGGATCTTACAACATTGCTGCACGAACTCTGCTTGTCATGATCTTGCACTCGGACTCGGTCACCCTTCCATGCTCGGATTGAGCCCCGCTAGAAATTATGAACACGGCCCTCGGAGTTGTCACGCACTCGGCCGTATGAGATTTTGACTCAGATGCATAAGAGGAAGGGTGAAAAACAGAGAGTCTTCTCAGAATCCGGGTGAAGAAACCAAATCGGTGATGATGGACGTCGGGCATTTCTCAACGAGGTTGCCCCAACAACAAACCCCAATTAATAGATCCCCTTTCAGCTATTTGCTTTTACTAGTGCATCACCCGTGCGATGCACGGAGAGATAAGGTTTATCACAAACTTTTTTAGATATGAGAATGGTTGATATTGAATATTATTTAATAAATATGGAGATATGTCCATCTACCTGCATATCATATTAAAAATTTAATTTTCAATAAAACCACTAACATTCAAACCAAACTATTCCATACATATACACTATTCAAATGAATAAAAATAAACAACGTATGTTTAAACATCAATTATATATTTTCAAAAACCTCCTTGTAAACTACATTATCGGTAGTATTACATGGAGTATCATGAGAATTACATATCATTACTTTTAATCCCTCGCGAGATCGTACCCTCGACATGGCGACATACAATTGTCCGTGACTAAAAACAGGCTTATTCAAGAATAAACCAACATGAGAGAGAGACTGTCCCTGACTTTTGTTTATGGTCATTGCATATGACACCATAACCGGAAATTGTCTTCTTTGAAACTTAAATGGCAATCTG
>OOIL02003880.1:344866-357216 GCA_900332095.2 Cuscuta campestris | reverse complement strand
TTTCATAGCTTTCTAGAGCCAATTTGTGAAGTTTGAGTTGTTCTTGAGCGTATATAGTTTACTCAATATCTACTCTAAAAGAGAGCCTTGTTCTTGAGTGTCTTAGTGTTGTATACACGTTAAGGGAAGCTTGTTTCCCTTGGTTGTACGAAGGAAAGGTATTTTCCTTCGGGTTGAAGTCTTGGAGTGCGGTATCTCCGAGCAAGGTTGTTGAGGCTCGTGGGACTCGAGTTCTCAGGTTGTAACGGTTTGCTAATCACCCGTAAGCTTAACGGAAGTAGTGTAGCTCGAGAGAGTCTCTCGGGAGACTGGATTAGCCACACGTTGTGGTGAACCAGTATAAATCTTGGTGTGCTCCCTTTACGCTTTCTACGCTCTTTACTTTTCACGTTCTTAATTTTTTATTTCTGCGATTTCTACGATCAAACGCTATTCACCCCCCCTCTAGCGTTGGTCACTTATTCTAACAAAGGTGCTTTAGAGAAGTCACTCTATTCAAGAAGCAACCTGGAAAACTGAGGAATCCCTGTGATCTCAATATCCACAACTTTTCAACGATCAATGATCAGGTAATTTCGAGGACGAAATTATTTTAAAGAAGAGAGATTGTAATGCCTCGAATTTAGGTCTAAAAGAATTAATTAATTTAAATATTAATTAATGAATGAGACAAACCTGAACATTGAAAAATAAAAGTTTTCAGATAAATATTTTAATTATATCAAAATTTCAGCTTTGAGAGTTTGATTCCAAAAACGCGATCCGTTTTCAATTCCGAAAAATTTGGGCAAAAAGCGCATACCATTTTAGCCAGTTTATCAGTTACTGTTGAGTAACAAAATTTTATATTTTATTTCTTCATTTTTTAGTACTTTTAATATGTTTTATATGCATTTTATCTCCCCTTATTATATAAACATAGAATAGAGTTAGGTACCCCTTAATTTTGTTGTTTTTTTCCATCCAAAATAATTGTACTTTTAGGCTTTAGAGTTGTACCATACCAAAATACTCCCCACTATGCCCCCACCGTTAGAAACTCCGTTAATAATTCCAAAAAGCTTCTGCCTATCAATCCAAACGCTACCCTGCTATAGAGGAGTCAATGCGCTTAATATTACTGCAATAACATCACTGGTGCGATGCCATTTCATTCTTTACTGTTATTATCCGATTAAATGCTACCGATATCATGGCGTAGGAGTAAATGATTGAAATGGCATTGCAATTTCATGGAATTTGAGAGATTCACGCTGAGTTGCCAAGGTGTTTTTTTGATTTCCGCCTTCCCCAATAAAAATCAGGTAATTAATTTTCATCAATTTTAAATAATATTTGGCCGTTTGGTTGGTTTGAGGGCTGTAAATTCTAGAAAATACTCCTAATCAATAATAATGTTAGCAGCCGTTACAATTTTGACAATCCTGCCGCTATTTATAATCGATTTTTGCAGTTGGAATGAATAGCAGTCCAGAGGTTTGCATCCAGGTTAGTCCATTGTTTTAGACTTTTTTTTGAAATCCACCATTTTTGTTTTTTGAATGATTTTCCGAGCAATTGTGATGCTTATTTGCAATTACCCAATTTGTTTTCAATTACCAAACGAATAATCTTTTTTAAAATTAATTGCAGGTTTAATTTCATTTGCTCTATATTTCAACATCATTGTTAAGGTATGTATTATTTCTTTACTTGTGTAGAGTTGTAATAATGCTTTGGGGGAAGCTTTGTGGAACCCAAAGTGTGGTTGGGGATGGTGTTAGCACATGTTTTATATGGATAATACTGCCACTTTGATTTTGGAAATCCTTTTGCAAAGCATTGAATATTTTGTCAAAATTCAAGATTTGTAGTCAAGCCTAAGTCATTTTAAAGGCAATCTGCTGTTTGGTGGGTGGTTGGGAACTGGATTTGGTGAGTGGGTAAAAATATAATTTTTCTAGGTTTATTTTCATGTCCAGAAGTGGCTTTATATTGGGTTTGTTCAATTATTCTCCTTCTTTTCACAAACCCTCTTTGTTTTTCTGAGTTGAAAAGTATTTTGATATTATATTTTATTACTCATTTTAGATTTTAAATTGATATGCATTCACAGTATACTACCCCTATTTTAGTTTATTATTGAATAGATTAAGGTTGTTTATTTCTTTCCTGTTCATGCAGAAGATAAAGGCTTTTTATTTTTTAAGGTTGCTCATATTATTAAGATAAGTTCATACACAATTCTAGTTCTTCGTTCTTGATTTTGGGTTCTTGGATCTCGAGTCATCATGCCATGTTCCTTCGCCTTGGTTTTTGTTCTCTTTAGCCTTGTTATGTCACGGCGGTTTGGCATTATCAAAACCTGTCATAGAAACGAACACAGTTTAGTACGACGTAGGCGTAAACTTGTGTTCCAACATGAAGAAGTCCACGGAGGAGGCCTAGCTGGTCATTATGGAGTCGACAAGACTCACATGAAGATGAAGGAGCATTACCACTGGCCAAAGATGGAACGAGACGTCGAGCATTTTATCAAGCGTTGCAACACATGCCACCTAGCAAAGAGTCACTCACTACCCCAAGGAAAGCACATGCCACTGCCCGTTCCTTGTGCACCATGGGAAGATATTAGCTTGGATTTCATCACCGGGCTACCGAGGATGCAACGGGGCAAAGATTCGATCATGGTTGTCGTGGACCGTTTCTTTCGAGAGATAGTCAAACTCCATGGCGTTCCTCGAAGCATGGTATCGGACAGAGACACCAAATTCATTAGTCATTTTTGGATGACTCTTTGGAGAAAATTGGGTACTAAACTGAAGTTTAGTACGTCAAGCCACCCACAAACTGATGGCCAAACCGAGGTTACCAACCGCACCCTTGGAACACTCTTACGAGCCCTCATCAAGAAGAACATCAAGCAATGGGAGGAGCTTCTTCCGCACGCCGAGTTTGCCTACAACCGAATCCCGAACAAGACTACCAGACTATCCCCATTCACGATGGTCTATGGTTCGAACCCCTTGACCCCACTTTAACTTGATCCGATCATCACGGAAACCAAATACAGTTGGGAAGCAGACAAGCGGTCAAAGGAAATCCAAGACCTTCACGCCAGGGTTCGAGAGAAGATTGAGGCTATGAACGAGAAGGTAAGCGCACGCATCAACAAAGGAAGGAAGGACGTCCACTTCCAACCAGGAGACCTTGTTTGGATTCACCTTCGGAAAGAGCGTTTCCCCACGAAACGCAAGTCAAAGTTGCTGCCAAGAGCCGATGGCCCGTTTGAAATCATAGAGAAAATCAACGACAATGCCTACAAGATTAACCTTCCGGGAGATTATGGAGTATCGGCTACTTTCAATATCAAGGACATCAGCCCGTACTTCGAGCCTGAGGAACTGCCAAGTTTGAGGACAAACTCTTCTGAAGAAGGGGAGGATGATATACCCCCACCACCAACAACGATCCTCGAGTCCTTAAACAAATCTGTGGAATAATGTCCAAGTGTTTTAATCCTTTTTGGAATGAATACATCACCCATAAACCATACAACAAGACCCTGGTCCTATTGGACCTTCCCCCACCTTGATGGCCGAAAGTACCACCCAAAACCACCCCTCCCAAATATCCAAATCAAACCCAAGTCCCTTCCTTTTTTTTACCCTGGCCGAACCCACACACCCCCACAACACCTCATCACACTTCAAACCACATGCTAAATGGTGTTTGGGAAAAGAAAAGGGACCTTACCGGCTTTTGATCCTCGGTTTTGGGTTGGGTAATAAAGAGGTTACAGTACTAGCAGTGGTCCCCTTGTGTTTCCCCAACCAAGCTGAATAAACAACCATAACAGGCCAAGAACAATTCAGCATATACTGGCTCATAATTCATCAAGAAAACCCAACTCATAAGAAGCCAAAAAACCTGCCATATCCCTCCTTCCTTGTTTCCCCACCTGGGCCGTGCATAACCCACCAAAACCCACCATAAAAGAATCTCCATTTCCAACCAAATAAGTGAGTCTCATTTTCCACCCCTCACTCCCCACACCAGGCCGAAACACCCTCCCCCACAACCTCACCCCTTTTCCTTGTTTTCATTCCATTAAAATAAGTGGACATTATTCCCCAAATAAGTGAATGTACTAGGAAGCTTCCCTATCCCCCTGGTGTGCTTATATATATCTCGGCCATAGGCCATTGTAAACACATTGTATTCCATTTTAAATCAAAGTGATTCACTTGTGTGTTTCATTCCAAATTCCTAATCCTATATCTTAAGAGTGGTTCTCTTGAGTGTGAGTTTTAGGTTCTAGTTATTTAAATAAGTGTGTTATATCTTGTTTGAATGCTAGACTCAACCCCAAGTTAAGATAAGGGTGTGTAATATCCCTTAACACCAACTTGGCTTGTCCCCCTTCCCAAAGAAATACCCCCCTTTCTACCCCGAGTTGCCAAATAGTCGATTATCACTGCTGTTAATCGATTAACCACCCTTCGTGAAACACCTGCAGCCTTCAATAGTCGATTATCACTCTCAAATAATCGATTATCAGCCTTTCCCAGAAACCTGCAACTCTCAATAATCGATTGAGTCCTTCTGTAACTCGATTATCCCCTTCCAGAAAATTGCCCAAGAACCTGAAGCCCTTAATAATCGATTATCCACTTTGGACAATCGATTATCTCCCCTTCCCTGCCATTAACAAGATCGTGCCTATAAAACCCTGAGCTTGGGTATAACAATTCTAAACACACATTGTATTCCCATTTTCAACTTAGTAATACACTTGTTTGTGTGTGCTATTTTAAATCCCTAAATCTATTTCATAAGAGTGGTTCTCTTGAGTGTGAGTTTTAGGTTCTAGTTATATAGATAAGTGTGTCATATCTTATTTAAATACTAGACTCAATACCAAGTTAGGATAAGAGTGTGTAATATCTCTTAACCCCAACTTGATAATATCTATCCCTGATTTTCTCCCACCCTATATCCCTCCATTTCTCACTCTAAACCCCCTTCTTTTCGTCCCTTAAGCCAGAAAGCACCCTATCATTCCTTTCCATAACTTCCATACCCACCCTAGCCATATTCCTTCCATATTGAAACCTCAAGTAACCCTGCTAATCGATTATCCTTCACTGATAATCGACTATCCGACACCCCTGAACTTCCTTGGCAGAATCCAAAAACCAAAATAATCTATTATCAACTATTGATAATCGACTATCCTGCCTTTCTAAATTTTCTTGGCCTAAACCACACAATCCCACAATCGATTATTGCTTAAGTGATAATCGACTTTTCCCCCTCCCTGAACTCCCAATAATCTTTCCGAGAAACTGAACCCCTTGTTAGTCGATTATCATACCTTAATAATTGATTATCTCTTTCTTCTGCAATTTAAGAAGCTTTGTTCTTATACTAAAAGCCTAACCTCGGAGCTCGGGTATAACATTTGGTATCAAAGCTAAGTGTTGAACATCCCCAAGGGCCATTCACCATCCCTACCAAGAAGTAAGCATTTTTGAGCTCAAAACTCCCTTCCTCTCTCCCTAAACCACACAGCTAAACTAAACTGCCCTTCTCACCTTTTTCCCACTTCAACCATATCAAATGAATCCCAACCCATGTCCCATGAAGAGCTTGTTGCCTCCAATGCAGCCTTGAAGGCCCAAGTTGAATACTTGGCCAAAGAAGTGGCTAAGCTCACCAAGAAGATAAAGCTCAACGCCCTTTAAGGAAGTGATCATGAGGATGATGCTAGCACCAGTAGCACCAACAAGGCCAAAACTAATGAGGGCTCTGAGTTCAAGGTTGATGTCCCAACTTTTGAGGGAAAGAACGACCTGGACGAATTTATAGAATGGCTAGAGACGGTGGAACGCGTTTTCAATTTCAAAGAAGTCTCCAATGAGAAGAAGGTCAAGATAGTGGCCTTGATGTTCCGCAAGGATGCATCTACTTGGTGGACTAATACGTGCACCAAATGGAGAAGAAACCACAAGGAGCCGGTGGCTACATGGGCCAAAATGAAGTCTCTCTTAAAGAAGAAGTTCTTGCCCGCTGAATATGTTCGTGAGAATTTTGCCAAGCTTCAAACGCTTAAGCAAGGTTCTAAATCGCTTGAAGAATACACCCGTGTTATATCTAGGCCAGACCCTATCTTACCCTCCACCATGTCCCACACCCTCATAGAATCCAAAGGACTTAGGTTCAAACATTATGATCCATTTTAGTGAGAATTCAAAGTCCTTTAACCCAAAATGCCAAAATAACTTTCGTTTTTTACCTTAGGGTTTCACTGGCCAACCCCCATTCTGCCCAACCCAATCCCAAACATCCAAAAGTATTTTATTTCCTTTTGATATCCAAAATAAAGTCTATTGCATGTATTTTAACCCCTGGTCAAAATAGGAAACCAAAACAGCCCCATTCATCTTCCAACATCCACCCAACATGGTCCCTAGTATGTTCCCTATTACAACCCACTAAACAACCATAAAAGTCCAGAAGAAACATGGTACTTTCTTAACCCTTTAACCACCAAATAAATCCTCATATATGCAGCCAAAGTACCACACATTATCCTTTCCCTTTGCCCCCTAGTTGGCTGAATACATCCCCCCAAATCAGCCCAAATGAATGACATCCATTCCCCTTTGTTTGCCTTTTATTGGAGACCCTACAACCACACCTATCCCTGATTTTATTCCAATAAAAGGACCTAAAAATATGGCTGATATTTCAAGGCTTTGAGAGAGGATGTTGCTAGGAAGTTTCCTTATGTCTACATTCAATGTATTGTGTATTTCTTCTCCCTTCCTCTGCATATATATAATCAGGCCATATGGCCATTGTAAGACATATTTTTTTGAATATTAAAACCCCTTTTACTCTTTGAGTATTCTTAAAATAGTGTGATGCTATTTTAGCCAAATTCCTAATTCTATATCTTAAGACTGATTATCTTAAGTGTGAGTTTTAGGTTCTAGATATTTGATTTAGTGTGTCCTATCTTAATTAAACTCTAGATTCAACCCCAAGTTAGGATAAGAGTGTGTAATATCTCTTAACACCAACTTGGTTTTATCCATCCCTGATTTTTCTTCGATTTCATATCCCTCCATTTCTCCTTCTTAATCCAATTCTTTTCTTCCATAAAATACCAAAAAGAACTCCTAAAACACCCTCCATACTTTCGCCCACTATTTCCCTTCCATTTTCCTCCGCAAATCCGCCACTAAATTATCAACTTGATAAGGCCCCCGGTTCACCCCTAACATCTGGTATCAGAGCTCAACTTCGACGACTTTCTCAAGTCTCGACGATTACCCGGAGGACCAGCTTCACCCACGTTGCACAAAAACAAGGCTGCAGAAAGTAGCTCTTGAAAATTTCAGCCCCAAAGAAGTGATCATGGAGGAAGGTGCAAAACTAATTTCAACGTGAAACTTTCTAGTTTGAAAGTTTAGCTTTTTATCTACATCTGGCCGCTGATTCCACTCAATTCCGAGTTACGGTTTGTGAGATACGTCCATCCGAAGTTAAAGCCGCAGTTCTGCCAACTGCTTGGCGACTTTACTACTTTGGCCAAAAAAAGAAAACACCCAAAACCCACCACTACCACCTTGTTTACTTCAGCCAACCCCACACCAAACCACCCAAAAAACCAAGCCAACCAACCAGCCCCAAAAAAATCACCTCCTTTCTCTTTTGTTTAGCCAAAGCACCCAACAATCTCTCCCCAACAAACCATCTCCCGTCCTTCATTCCTTGCTGCCCAAAAAACCAGCCCCTACAACACCTTTTTCCCTTTTGATCATTTAAGCCATAGCTACTGCCTTCCCTTATTCCTAACCTTTCAAAGCCACCAAGACATGTCTCACACCATCCAATACATGTCCCATGAAGATCTAGCTGCTGATCAAAAGAAACTAAAGAAGGAGCTTGATCTTTTGATGAAGAAGATTGAAGAGTTCACAAATTCAGTGGATATCCCCATGTTTGAAGGAAGAAACGATCCGGAAAAATTCTTACGGTGGTTAAAGAAGGTCGAGAATATCTTAACATTCAAAGATGTGCCCGAAGGTAAGATGGTCAAGCAAGTGGCATCTCGGTTCCAAAGACATGCCTCCACTTGGTGGACTAGTGTCACTATTAAGAGAAAGCTTGAAGGAAAAGTCAAGGTTCAAACTTGGGAGAAGATGAGAATGCTCTTGATTAAGAGGTTCTTGCCCAGAGATTTCCAACAAATGGTACCCAAAAACACCTTCAAAACATTTCCTACAACCATGCCATTTTCTCCACAAGAACCAGTACATGTAACCCTCCCCAAAACCCCAACACCAAACCCCTTACAAGCTGCCACAACCATTTCCATTCCTTCCCCTACACCTACACTTCAAACACCATCAAAAAGCACCTCGTTTTCTTCCTTATCTACTGCCCAAACTAATCCTCAAACCCATTCAAT
Organism: Cuscuta campestris; assembly: GCA_900332095.2. Classification (NCBI taxonomy): domain Eukaryota; kingdom Viridiplantae; phylum Streptophyta; class Magnoliopsida; order Solanales; family Convolvulaceae; genus Cuscuta; species Cuscuta campestris. The sequence continues at coordinate 348,755 of OOIL02003880.1, read as the reverse complement.
ACCCATGCCCCAAAACCCTTCTAAAACCATGTCTTCAACACCAAAACTTACAGCCCAAAACACTGCACAAGCTACCTCCATTCCCACCGTCCAATACCCTTATAAAACCATCACCTTGCACCCTCTTACTACTTCCCAACACATTCAAAAAGCCACTGCCATGTCCACAACCCACACTCCCTCTAAATTCCCCTCTTCAACTTACAATCATACTGTCCAAAATGTCTCTCAACAAACTCTTTCTCCTATACATAAGAACCCAACTCAAACCAGCCCTTTTCCTTCCTTAGCCACTGCCCATATTCACCCCAACACCTTCTCCACACCTCTACCCATCTATACTTCTTCCTTGACTACTTCCAAAACTAACCCAACACCCCTTCCCACACCTCTGCCCAAAAAGTCCTCAAAACCCATCTATATTCCATCCCTAGCTACTGCCCAAAGTGATCCAAATACCCTTTTAGCACCCATGCCCCAAAAGTCCTCACAAACCATCTTTTTTTCTTCCTTGAATAATGCCCAAATTAACCCCAAAACCCTGCCTCAAAACTTTCCTAAACTCATGTCTATAACCCTTCCACAAACTGCCCAAAACATCCCCAGAACCACCTTCACTTCCACCACTCAAAACCCCCACAAAACCATAGCCTCTCCACCGAATGCCATGGTCATACCCCCACCAAAAACCTGCCCATCTATTCCTAAGAATACCCATTGCTTCCATTGTCAAGAGATTGGTCATTATGCTATTAATGAGAATTTGAAACCATTGGGTGAAAGGGAAGAAGAGAAATCAGACTCATCGGGACTTAAGGAAGCACTAGATGATGTGAAGGCTCACACCCAAGAAGAACATGAACTCATTATCATGGATAGGCCATTGTGCAGTTGGGCTAATCAGAATGAGCATAGAATCAAACCCCTCATGAAATCGTGTTCCATTGAGTGGCTCAACCATGGAAGAGAACTACGGGTGGAATTACGTAGATTTTATTTATTTCATATTGACAGGCCATGGACACCTAATTTTGTGGATACACTGAGAAAATGGGCTTCGGCATGTTTATTCCTACTCGTGTCCACGCCTCACCAAGGGATAGAACCACGGGCTCATCTCAGTTTAAGTGAAAACAAACCCAATGGTGAATTAGAGAAGAAGGATGTTACTACCACCAGAGATGAGTTCTTAGGCTATGGCTTAACTAGCTCAAACGTGCAAGTTGATGAGAAGAAAATTCAATGTGGAGCTATGAGCCAAGATGTGCAAGCCTCATCTCAAAGGCTATCTTCACTAACGGTACCTCGTGCCAAGTTTGTTAAGATTTTGCAGGTTCAATGTGATGAAGAAACTTCTGAGTTTTATCATAAAACTCGTGAAAAGCTTATGATGAGAAAGGAGTTGAAAGGTTCCATCCACTTTCAGCCTGGAGACCTAGTGTTGGTCCATGTGCAAAGAGAGCATTTCTCTGACAAACGCAAGGCAAAGCTTCAGCCTCGAGACAATGGTCCATTTGAAGTGGTAGCCAAGATCAAAAACAATGCCTACACGGTTGCTCTCAGTAGAAGTGATGGAGTTTCTGCCACGTTCAATAAGAGAGACCTCAGTCCACATGACAGTCTTGATTATCCGTTGAGCTTGAGGGCAAACTCTTTTGAAGACCGGGAGGATGTTATATCTGGGCCCGACCCTATCATACCCTCCCCCATGTCCCACACCCTCATAGAATCCAAAGGACTTAGGTTCAAACATTATGATCCATTTTAGTGAGAATTCAAAGTCCTTTAACCCGAAAGGCCAAAATAACTTTCATTTTTTACCTTAGGGCTTCACTGGCCAACCCCCATTCTGTCCAACCCAATCCCAAACATCCAAAAGTATTTTATTTCCTTTTGATATCCAAAATAAAGTCTATTGCATGTATTTTAACCCCTGGTCAAAATAGGAAACCAAAACAGCCCCATTCATCTTCCAACATCCACCCAACATGGTCCCTACTATGTTCCCTATTACAACCCACTAAACAACCATAAAAGTCCAGAAGAAACATGGTACTTTCTTAACCCTTTAACCACCAAATAAATCCTCATATATGCAGCCATAGTACCACACATTATCCTTTCCCTTTGACCCCGTAGTTGGCTGAATACATCCCCCCAAATCAGCCCAAATGAATGACATCCATTCCCCTTTGTTTGCCTTTCATTGGAGACCCTACAACCACACCTATCCCTGATTTTATTCCAATAAAAGGACCTAAAAATATGGCTGATATTTCAAGGCTTTGAGAGATGATGTTGCTAGGAAGTTTCCTTATGTCTACATTCAATGTATTGTGTATTTCTTCCCCCTTCCCCTGCATATATATAATCAGGCCATATGGCCATTGTAAGACATATTTTTTTGAATATTAAAACCCCTATTACTCTTTGAGTATTCTTAAAATAATGTGATGCTATTTTAGCCAAATTTCTAATTCTATATCTTAAGACTGGTTATCTTAAGTGTGAGTTTTAGGTTCTAGATATTTGATTAAGTGTGTGTTGTACCCCAGACCCGGGGTCTTATCAAGTAATTAATTTGATGGTGGATTTACGAAGGAAATGGAAGCAAGAAGGAAACAACTTTGAACTCCAAAGTTCAGAAGCTTGTGATAGTCGATTATCACTCTCTGATAATCGATTAACAAGATATGACTTCGAAACCACGAATGTTCAGAGATGTCCGATAGTCGATTATCACTTGAGTGATAATCGATTGTTTGAAATGGCTGGGTGGAAAATGGAGGTGATGAAGGAGTTCTTTTTTTGGTATTTTGATTTGTGAAGATAGAATAGAATGTGGTTTAAGAAGAGAAAATGGAGAAGAACGAAATGGGTAGAAAATAAGGATGGATAAACCAAATAATGAATAAGAGATAAACACACTCTTACTATATTTGGGGCTGTTATCTATTTCACACAATAATAATCAATACTAATGTATAAAATAGACTCCTAACACGCACTCAAAAGTAGCCAACTTTAGAGATATTTCATTAGGAAATTTGGTTAAAATAGCTTCACACTATTTTAATGAAATTACTCAAAGAGTAACACAAACTTTTCATTCAATAATCTGAGCTGCCTCATTACAAAGGCCATAGGGCCGTATATATAGATAGCAAAGAGGGGATAAATGCAATAATAACAACAAAGGCAGCTTCCAATCTCTTTCTCACAAACCACCACGTGCTTATCAACCTTTAGTGGACTTTCCTTGGCTGGATTAGGGAGCCATTATGTTATATCTGGGCCTGGCCCTATCATACCCTCCCCCATGTCCCACACCCTTGCAAAGACCAAAGGATGCACGTTCAAACATTATGATCCATTTTAGTGCGAATTCCGAGTCCTTCAACCCGAGCGGCTAGAATAACTTTGGGCCAAAGGGTTCCACAAACCGACTCCCACTCCGTCCAACCCAACCCTAAATATCCAAATCCCCTTTCCATTTAATTCATTTCAAAATAAAGTTTTTATTACTCTTATTTTAGCCCCTGGCCGAAAATAAGAGTGTGTAAACCAAAACCTTTTGTTTGTTGTTATTTTCCTTCTTTTAAGCCTTTTAATAAACAAATAAAACCTTCTCTCCCTTCCTCTAAATCCCTGGCCAAATATCCCTCACAATCCCAACACAACATCAACAAAGAGCCAAAAACCATGACCCACCACCAGCCATATATCCTGCCCATGTTCCCTAGCAAATAACCCAAACTTATAAGTCCAAAACCACACATTATATCCCCCATCCCTGCCCCCTTTTATTAGCCAAAAACAACCCCCATTTTTACCTAAATATTAGCCACAAAAAAACCAGGAAACAACCACAAGGAACCAAAACACAAAA
>OOIL02003880.1:323820-343793 GCA_900332095.2 Cuscuta campestris | reverse complement strand
AGCTTTGTGTTGAACATCCCTAAGGGATCATCTTTACACGCCTCCTTTGTTACTATCAACCATGCACTCTTCAAGCCATTTATCCACCATGCCAAGCTCTTCTCAAAACATGTTTCAAGGTGAATTAGCTGCTGCCCAGGAGAAACTAAAGAAGGAAGTTGAGCTTATGATGAAACAAATCAAGGAGCTCACTAATTCAGTAGAGATTCCCACGTTTGAGGGAAGAAACGACCCGGAGAAGTTCTCAAAGTGGTTAGCAAAAGTTGAAGACGTCTTTATACTCAAAGACGTACCCGAAGACAAGAGGGTCAAGCTAGTGGTAGCAAAGTTTCAAAGACATGCCTCTACTTGGTGGGCTAGCGTTGCTTCAAAACGAGGCGCCGACGCGTTATCACGGAGGCATTTATTCTAACGGTACTCAGTACCAAAATTCTTGGTTTTGATTGTTTGCAGGAATTGTACCAGGAAGATAGAGATTTCAAGGAAGTATATGCACGATGTCTTGTTCGGCCCTACGAAAATTACCTCCTCAGGGAAGGCTACCTCTTTCACGGTAATCAACTGTGCATACCCCGGAGCAGCGTTCGCGAAACCATCATTGATGAAGTGCATGGCGGAGGGCTGGCAGGCCATTTCGGAATCAACAAAACACAAATCATGATGAAAGAACACTATTTTTGGCCCAAGATGGATAGAGACGTTGAGCACTTCGTAAAGCGCTGCCATACGTGCCATCTCGCAAAAGCCCATGTTTTACCACAAGGAGTTCACATGCCGCTGCCCGTACCAAATGCCCCATGGGAGGACGTGAGTCTCGACTTCATTACCGGGCTGCCTCGGACCCAAAGGAACAAGGACTCAACTATGGTAGTTGTGGACCGCTTTTCTAAGATGGCCCACTTTGTACCATGCCTCACCACACACGATGCATCTCAAGTAGCGGACCTTTATTTTTGAGAAATCGTCAAACTCCACAGTGTCCCCAAGAGTATGGTTTCGGACAGAGATTCTAAATTCCTTAGCCATTTTTGGTTAACCTTATGGCGAAAACTTGGGACCAAACTCAAGTTTAGTACATCAAGCCATCCACAAACCGATGGCCAGACAAAGGTTACAAATAGAACGCTCAGGACACTTCTCCGAGTTTTAATCAAGAAGAACATCAAGCAGTGGGAGGAGCTTTTAACACACGCAGAATTTGCATACAACCGGACGCCAAGCAGAATTACAAGCTTATCTCCTTTCGCCATTGTTTATGGTTCGAATCCGTTAACACCACTCGAACTTGATCCCATTATGACAGGATACAGTTGGGAAGCTGATCAGAGATCAAAGGAAATCCAAAACATCCACAACAAAGTTCGGGAAAAGATAGAAACCATGAACGAGCGGGTGAGTGAACAGATTAATAAGAAAAGGAAGAATGCTAGCTTTCAACCAGGCGACTTAGTTTGGATCCACCTCAGGAAGGAGCGTTTTCCAACTAAACGCAAATCAAAGTTGCTGCCAAGAGCCGATGGTCCATTTGAAGTGATAGAAAAGATTAATGAGAATGCCTATAAATTCAATCTTCCCGGAGATTACGGGGTTTTTGCCACCTTCAATATCAAAGATCTCAGTCCGTATTTTGAGCCTGAAGAACTTCCGAGTTTGAGGGCAAACTCTTTCGAAGAAGGGGAGGATGTTGTATCCCCGAGAGCTACAGTTGATTCGCAAACACTCAAACAAATAAATGGAATAATGTCCAAATGTCATAATCCCTTTTGGAATGAATTCATCATCCCTAAACCCTACTACCCAACTTTGATACACCTCCCTCCTTTTCCTTAAACCTGGCCGAACCACAAGGGCCCAAAAACCAACCATTCTCAATGTCAAAAGACAACCAACATTAGGGACCACTTGTCCCCCAGCTTACCCACCATATATTCCCTACATTAAAAGCCAAACACACATAAAATATTCACACCCTTGACCTTTCTTTTATTTGGCCGAATGCAACCCTTCACCCACCATATATTTCCCCACACAACCCACCAAATATTCCTCACATCAAACACTCCTCTTTGTTTCCTTAATATGGCCGAACCAATCTCACTCAAACATCATCGAAAATCATCTCTAAATCATAATATTCCTACACTCCCTTTTGTCCCTCAATAAGGCCGAAAACATCAAAGCCAAAATTCCCCATTATCTCTGGTTTTTCATTCCATAAAAGATGTGATTAGTTGGGAATTATTCTAGATATTTGTTTAAGGAAGTTGCTTAGAATTTTCCTCTTATTACCTGTATTTATTTCAGCCAAAGGGCCTCATTATAAGCATCTTTTGTAATCTCATTATCAAGATAATACACTTGTTGTGTTGTTTTAAAATCCCTAATTTCTATATCTTAAGGTTGGTTTCCTTAAGTGTGAGTGTTAGGTTCTAGTATTTCATTAAGTGTGTTATATCTTAAAATAAATATGGATTTCAACCCCAAGAAAGGATAAGAGTGTGTTATATCTCTTAGACCTCCTTGGTTTATCCCCATTACTAAAAACACCTCCTTTTTCATTCCCTAAAACTGCCCAATAATCGATTACCAGCTTGGAAAAATCGATTATCAACTCACGAGAAACATCTGCAGCCGTCAATAATCGATTTACATATTTGTGTAAATCGACTATCACCCCCTTCAGAAAATCTCCGCCAAATCCCTTGAGAAACTGAACCCTTCAATAATCGATTATCTCTTTAGATAATCGACTGTCACTCCTTCTCAATATTAAAACCACTGTTTTCCTCAAACAACCTAAGCCAAGATACAACAATATCTCTTAACACCAACTTGATTTTATCCATCCCTGATTTTTTTTCCATTTCATATCCCTTCATTTCTCCTTCTTAATCCTATTCTTTTCTTCCATAAAATACCAAAAAGAACTCCTAAAACACCCTCCATACTTTCGCCCACTATTTCCCTTCCATTTTCCTCTGCAAATCCGCCACTAAATTATCAACTTGATAAGGCCCACGGTTAACCCCTAACAACCCGCGAGTTCGAGGAACTCTTGCTAAGATGTGACTTGCAAGAAGATGATGAGCAAACCTTTGTACGATACCTATTCGGCTTAAACGTACAAATAGCCAATACGGTAGAGTTGCAAAGTTATGAATCCTTGGAAGAGCTTACCAAACTAGCCCTTAAGGTTGAAGCACAAATAAAGAAATCCAAAGCCCTTCATTCCAAGGGTAACTCCTCCTACACACGGCCCAACCCCACTTTCCAAAAGCCAAACTATCCCCCATCCAAAGCACCCTTCAACTCCACCAAAACTACCCCTACCACCCACGGATCCCTCCCCTCTCCCTCACCTAAGAACCCCTCCTCCTCTCTTCCTCCTAGAACAGACTCGACAAGGAAAGCACCCATTTGCTTTCGATGTCAAGGACGACGAGGTCATTATACTAACGAGTGCCCAACAAAAGGTGATGGAAATCGTTAAGTGTGATGAAAAAGAATTTGATCCAACTTGGGCTGAAGAGAACATGGAAGAAAACAAAGAGCAAGATGAATGCATTGGCCCTGGTGAAGGAGAGCTCTTGGTCATTCGAAGGACTTTGAGTACCATAGCATGTCCTGAAGAACAATTGCAATGGGAGAACATTTTAACACTCGTTGCACCGTACAAAAGAAGGTGTGTTCTCTTATCATTGATAGCGGGAGTTGCACTAACGTGGCTTCCAAAACTATGGTGGACAAGCTGCACTTATAAACTTCACCGGATCCTAAGCCATACACAATTCAATGGCTAAATCATGGCAAGGGCTTACGAGTTGATACGGAAAGCCTCATTTCTTTGAGCATTAGCAAAGCATACAAGGATGACGTATGGTGTGACATCATCCCTATGGATGCGTGTCACATACATTTGGGACGACCTTGGTTATTTGATCATCGTGTGCAACATGACGGTTACGCCAACACCTCAACTTAGCTAAACAAACAGCCACAAAATCCAAGACACTTTGACCCACACCCACACCCTTCAACCCCCCTTTGTTTCACCCATATCCTGCCCAGGAAATGCATCCAAATAGCCTATCATCCAACCTTTTCTCGTGCCCAGAAAAAGCCCCACCAAAGCCAATCAGTTGTGAATAATATTCACATATTCTCTCCTACCATTAATGGCCAAGAATCCTACCCTACAAGTACAATCACCCCTGTGTTTTTCCCTCACCAAAGGAACATCAACAAGTGGCCATTAATACCTTTAGTTTGTGTGAATAAGAGACTTGGTAGTCTCCTTTTTCTATGCCTATATAAGCTCATCCCTGAGCATTCTAAACACACATTGTATTCCCATTTTCAACTTAGTAATACACTTGTTTGTGTGTGCTATTTTAAATCCCTAAATCTATATCATAAGAGTGGTTCTCTTGAGTGTGAGTTTTAGGTTCTAGTTATATAGATAAGTGTGTCATATCTTATTTAAATACTAGACTCAACCCCAAGTTAGGATAAGAGTGTGTAATATCTCTTAACCCAAACTTAATAATATTTATCCCTGATTTTCTACCACCCTATATCCCTCCATTTCTCACTCTAAACCCCCTTCTTTTCGTCCCTTAAGCAAGAAAGCACCCTATCATTCCTTCCCATAACTTCCCTACCCACCCCAGCCATATTCCTTCCATATTGAAACCTCAAGTAACCCTGCTAATCGATTATCCTTCACTGATAATCGACTATCCGACACCCCTGAACTTCCTTGGCAGAATCCGAAAACCAAAATAATCTATTATCAACTATTGATAATCGACAATCCTGCCTTTCTGAATTTTCTTGGCCTAAACCACACAATCCCACAACTGATTATTGCTTAAGTGATAATCGACTTTTCCCCCTCCCTGAACTCCCAATAATCTTCCCGAGAAACTGAACCCCTTGTTAGTCGATTATCATACCTTAATAATTGATTATCTCTTTCTTCTGCAATTTAAGAAGCTTTGTTCTTATACTAAAAGCCTAATCCCGGAGCTCGGGTATAACATTTGGTATCAAAGCTAAGTGTTAGACACAAGGGCCATTCACCATCCCTACCACGAAGTAAGCATTTTTGAGCTCAAAACTCCCTTCCTCTCTCCCTAAACCCCACAGCCAAAGTAAACTGCCCTTCTCACCTTTTTCCCACTTCAACCATGTCAAATGAATCCCAACCCATGTCCCATGAAGAGCTTGTTGCCTCCAACGCAGCCTTGAAGGCCCAAGTTGAATACTTGGTCAAAGAAGTGGCTAAGCTCACCAAGAAGATAAAGCTCAACGCCCTTCAAGGAAGTGATCATGAGGATGATGCTAGCACCAGTAGCACCAACAAGGCCAAAACTAATGACGGGTCTGACTTCAAGGTTGATGTCCCAACTTTTGAGGGAAAGAACGACCTGGACGAATTTCTAGAATGGCTAGAGACGGTGGAACGCGTTTTCGATTTCAAAGAAGTCTCTGATGAGAAGAAGGTCAAGATAGTGGCCTTAAAGTTCCGCAAGGATGCATCTACTTGGTGGACTGATACGTGCACCAAATGGAGAAGAAACAACAAGGAGCCGGTGGCTACATGGGCCAAAATGAAGTCTCTCTTAAAGAAGAAGTTCTTGCCCGCTGAATATGTTCGTGAGAATTTTGCCAAGTTTCAAACGCTTAAGCAAGGTTCTAAATCGCTTGAAGAATACACCCGCGAGTTTGAGGAACTCTTGGTAAGGTGTGACTTGCAAGAAGATGATGAGCAAACCTTTGTACGATACCTATTCGGCTTAATCCTACAAATAGCCAATACGGTAGAGTTGCAAAGTTATGAATCCCTAGAAGAGCTTACCAAACTAGCCCTTAAGGTTGAAGCCCTTCTTTCCAAGGGTAACTCCTCCTACACACGGCCGAACCCCACTTTCCAAAAGCCAAACTATCCCCCATCCAAAGCACCCTTCAACTCCACCAAAACTACCCCTACCACCCACGGATCCCTCCCCTCTCCCTCACCTAAGAACTCCTCCTCATCTCTTCCTCCTAGAACGGACTCGACAAGGAAAGCACCCATTTGCTTTCGATGTCAAGGACGACGAGGTCATTATGCTAACGAGTGCCCAACAAAAGGTGATGGAAATCGTTAAATGTGATGAAAAAGAATTTGATCCAACTTGGGCTGAAGAGAACATGGAAGAAAACAAAGAGCAAGATGAATGCAGTGGCCTTGGTGAAGGAGAGCTCTAAGTCATTCGAAGGACTTTGAGTACCATAGCATGTCCTGAAGAACAATTGCAATGGGAGAACATTTTAACACTCGTTGCACCGTACAAAAGAAGGTGTGTTCTCTTATCATTGATAGCGGGAGTTGCACTAACGTGGCTTCCAAAAGTATGGTGGACAAGCTGCACTTATAAACTTCACCGGATCCTAAGCCATACACAATTCAATGGCTGAATCATGGCAAGGGCTTACGAGTTGATACGGAAAGCCTCATTTCTTTGAGCATTAGCAAAGCATACAAGGATGACGTATGGTGTGACATCATCCCTATGGATGCGTGTCACATACATTTGGGACGACCTTGGTTATTTGATCATCGTGTGCAACATGACGGTTATGCCAACACCTCAACTTGGCTAAACAAACAGCCACAAAATCCAAGACACTTTGACCCACACCCACACCCTTCAACCCCCCTTTGTTTCCCCCATATCCTGCCCAGGAAATGCATCCAAATAGCCTATCATCCAACCTTTTCTCGTGCCCAAAAAAAGCCCCACCAAAGCCAATCAGTTGTGAATTATATTCACATATTCTCTCCTACCATTAATGGCCAAGAATCCTACCCTACAAGTACAATCACCCCTTGTGTTTTTCCCCCACCAAAGGAACATCAACAAGTGGCCATTAATTCCTTTAGTTTGTGTGAATAAGAGACTTGGTAGTCTCCTTTTTCTATGCCTATATAAGCTCATCCCTGAGCATTCTAAACACACATTGTATTCCCATTTTCAACTTAGTAATACACTTGTTTGTGTGTGCTATTTTAAATCCCTAAATCTATATCATAAGAGTGGTTCTCTTGAGTGTGAGTTTTAGGTTCTAGTTATATAGATAAGTGTGTCATATCTTATTTAAATACTAGACTCAACCCCAAGTTAAGATAAGAGTGTGTAATATCTCTTAACCCAAACTTGATAATATCTATCCCTGATTTTCTACCACCCTATATCCCTCCATTTCTCACTCTAAACCCCCTTCTTTTCGTCCCTTAAGCCAGAAAGCACCCTATCATTCCTTCCCATAACTTCCCTACCCACCCCAGCCATTTTCCTTCCATATTGAAACCTCAAGTAACCCTGCTAATCGATTATCCTTCACTGATAATCGACTATCCGACACCCCTGAACTTCCTTGGTAGAATCCGAAAACCAAAATAATCTATTATCAACTATTGATAATCGACAATCCTGCCTTTCTGAATTTTCTTGGCCTAAACCACACAATCCCACAATCGATTATTGCTTAAGTGATAATCGACTTTTCCCCCTCCCTGAACTCCCAATAATCTTCCCGAAAAACTGAACCCCTTGTTAGTAAAATATCATACCTTAATAATTGATTATCTCTTTCTTCTGCAATTTAAGAAGCTTTGTTCTTATACTAAAACCCTTATCCCGGAGCTCGGGTATAACATTTGGTATCAAAGCTAAGTGTTGGACACAAGGGCCATTCACCATCCCTACCAAGAAGTAAGCATTTTTGAGCTCAAAACTCCCTTCCTCTCTCCCTAAACCCCACAGCCAAACTAAACTGCCCTTCTCACCTTTTTCCCACTTCAACCATGTCAAATGAATCCCAACCCATGTCCCATAAAGAGCTTGTTTCCTCCAACGTAGCCTTGAAGGCCCAAGTTGAATACTTGGTCAAAGAAGTGGCTAAGCTCACCAAGAAGATAAAGCTCAACGCCCTTCAAGGAAGTGATCATGAGGATGATGCTAGCACCAGTAGCACCAACAAGGCCAAAACTAATGACGGGTCTGACTTCAAGGTTGATGTCCCAACTTTTGAGGGAAAGAACGACCTGGACGAATTTCTAGAATGGCTAGAGACGGTGGAACGCGTTTTCGATTTCAAAGAAGTCTCTGATGAGAAGAAGGTCAAGATAGTGGCCTTAAAGTTCCGCAAGGATGCATCTACTTGGTGGACTGATACGTGCACCAAATGGAGAAGAAACAACAAGGAGCCGGTGGCTACATGGGCCAAAATGAAGTCTCTCTTAAAGAAGAAGTTCTTGCCCGCTGAATATGTTCGTGAGAATTTTGCCAAGTTTCAAACGCTTAAGCAAGGTTCTAAATCGCTTGAAGAATACACCCGGGAGTTTGAGGAACTCTTGGTAAGGTGTGACTTGCAAGAAGATGATGAGCAAACCTTTGTACGATACTTATTCGGCTTAAACCTACAAATAGCCAATACTGTAGAGTTGCAAAGTTATGAATCCTTAGAAGAGCTTACCAAATTAGCCCTTAAGGTTGAAGCACAAATAAAGAAATCCAAAGTCCTTCTTTCCAAGGGTAACTCCTCCTACACACGGCCCAACCCCACTTTCCAAAAGCCAAACTATCCCCCATCCAAAGCACCCTTCAACTCCACCAAAACTACCCTTACCACCCACGGATCCCTCCCCTCTCCCTCACCTAAGAACTCCTCCTCCTCTCTTCCTCCTAGAACGGACTCGGCAAGGAAAGCACCCATTTGCTTTCGATGTCAAGGACGACGAGGTCATTATGCTAACGAGTGCCTGACAGTTGTAGTTTTTCGGGTAGTAAACCTTCCCAATAAAGGGTTAGTTTTTTCTCCGAATGTTGTATCTCTCGAGGAGTGGACGAAGGGAATTAGTTTAATTACTCTAACTAGGCGAAGGTTAGGACTGGTTTATGAAAGTCTTCTCGGAGCGATTGTAAAAAAGGAGCGGAGTAAAAATATTAAATTAATTTTACATTGTATAAGTGTAGATCTGGACCTAGGGTCTGGACATCATTTGGATCTATTTTATCATATTAAATAAACAATTGGAATAATAATATTTCTATTACTACTCATCCATTTCTAGATTTGTACTTAATCCGTTGTACTTGAATATCATAGCCTTTTGGCATACAATATTTTCTCAATAGCTAGCTAATTAAATCTTTCGAGAATAATTAACTAAATAAGGCAAGAACAATAGATTAACCATTCCAACATTAATTTAACATAAAAAATAAACAACCAAACTAGTCCGGACCCAGAGATCCGGACCCTAACTCATACTATGCAAACATAAATTAAAACAACATTTTATTAAATAAAGAGAACTTACAACTTCCGTACAAACGGATTTGAACAGATCGGGAATCAAACCCTCCGGAAAATACTTCAAAACAACAATTAAACTAATCTACAATGAAATATTGATCAAATTGAAGGAGAAACCTGAAATGGGGTTGAGATTGGTAGAGTAAATCCCGAAGTTGGGATGAAGTTGGATGATAAAAATGAGAGGGATCGAGCTGTATTTATAGGACAGAGGCCGAGGCGTCCAAGTCAAAGCGTCCAAGTCCAGGCGTCCAGATCGGGACGCTTGAGCTGCTCCGGCCAACCAGAACCAGGTTTTGCCACATGTCTTCCTTGGTCTGCAATCCAGCCAAGGCGTCCAACTCCAAGCGTCCAACTTGGCCAAGCGTCCAAGTTGGACGCCTTGAGGCCTTAGTCCGTTGGGCTTCGTGGCTGTTACGAGATCTTGGCCCAATTTTACTGATTTTCGGCCCGAACATCGATTTTACCTTCTCGGAAGCTCGTTCAAGCCCGAAACTTGATCCTTTGATGATTTATTCCCTTTTTCTCAAGCATTTGAACATAAAATGGATAATTTATGATGATTTTATGTGGAATCCCTTTTCATGACTCTTAGAACGAAAATGAGAGTTTTATCCATCGAAATCACATTTTAAGAGATAATTAAATATTATTTACGTGCAATAACGTTTAAATATGATGTAAATGATAAGAACGAAACGGACTTATCAAATTCTCACACTTAAACGTTGCTTGCCCTCAAGCAACAAATTGAATAATTACAAGTATAAAGGCAAATTAATAATTGCAGAGGGGAAGTTTAACCACATATTATGAAGGAAAGAAGAAATAAAATAGTCATCAACCTTTTTGTTAAGAATAAATGAACCTTTAAAGTCTCACCCATATTGTTAGAAATGTAAAAGAATTTTGTCAAACCAATATTTTTACACCAACCTAAACAACCAAAATTTTCTAAACTTTCTTTGGGATAACTACATTTGTAAGAGTACTTTAAAGATCAAATAATTTTTTTAATGGCTAAATTGGAAAACATGTTCTTGCAAAAGTATTTGTCAAAGTGTAAGGGTTTAATTTTCTTTGGCATAACTTTGTCATGTTGACACGAGAAAAATTTATAACCTCATCCCGTGACGTAGAACCACGAGCTTTTTGGATATTCACTCTGGAAAGTCTCATCACACGACATAGAACCGCATGCTTTTTGACTCTAACACTCAAAAGGCCTCATCACGCAATATAGAACCACGCGCTTTTTGGCATACTCACCAAGCCTCATCAATTGACATAGAACCAACTGCTTTTTGGCTAAAACAAGAATCTCGGTCTCACCAAAGTATGCTTTTAGATGTCACCCTTTATACTTTGAAAATAACTCTTTTTAAGAAACACAAATTCTCATAAGAGCATCAGCAAAAAGATTTTCAAAAAATTAATTGATCTAAAAAAAACTCTTAATAAATTGTGAATTTATCCCAAATCATTTTAGAAAACATTCCCAAAAAGGTTAGAGTAAAAATAGAAGTTTGACAAAAAATTTAAAAATTTCCAATTTTTACGGGTGATAACTAAAGATTAATTAATCAAACAATTAAAATTGATGACTATTCTATAAAAATCTTTTCCTAAAAATATATAGACAAAACAATTCCTAAACAGACCATTTCAACAAAGAACTCTTGCCTCCTCACACTTAAACGAAACCACGCCCTCGTGGTTTAAGAGTGTTATTGGTATTGGAGTTAATTGTTGAAATGCTCACATGCAATCACTAAGTTATCTAAATACTTACAAAATTCAACAATGAGGATTGAAATAATAGATAACCATAACATGTAAATATGAAATCATGCATAAAATTTTCTCAAAATGGGTTTAAGAGTCATAATGTGAAATTCCAAAATAAGATCATATAATTTTCCTAAAAAGATCATTTCAACCACGAACTCTTACCTCCTCACACTTAAACGGAACCACGCCCTCGTGGTTAAAGGTGTTTCAGAATTAGAGTTAATGGTTGAAATGTCCATATGCAATTACTAAGTTATCTAAATACTTACAAAATTCAACAATGAGGATTGAAATAATAGATAACCATAACATGTAAATATGAAATCATGCATAAAATTTTCTCAAAATGGGTTTAAGAGTCATAATGTGAAATTCCAAAATAAGATCATATAATTTTCCTAAAATCATATAAATATCCAAAAATGATGTTCTGAATGTAGTATTAAGAAATTAGGGATCTCACTATCCCTGACGTTTGCCTTGTTTAGGACCTGCCCCATGCTCAGCCTTCTTTGTTCCTTGTTCCCGGGTGTATTCAAGTATTTCCTCCACCTGCCATTGTTGCGTGAGAAGGAGCGTCTCCATGCTCCTTAAGCGAGAGTCTACAGAATCCTGGAATGCAAACATAGCCTGTGAAAGCTTGCGAAGGGTCATGGGAATTGTATGCTGCTCTCTGGGGCGTGCCTCCTTGTCCTCCTAATTATAAGCAATCTGGGTCAAGTACCGTGTCGACGGTTGGAACATGCTTGCGGCTTCTGGGAGAACATCAGGGACTGTCATACATAATCCTCGGGCCAGAAGTGTAACCATTGGTCCACACAAGACAAACTGGTGGTTGCAAGTTGATTGGGCAAATAAGAATCGAGCCACAAAAGTTGCCAGATTGACTGGTACGCGTGCTTCCAGACTCCAGAAAAATAGCATATCAGAATCAAACACCACGTCAGAGCCATGAGAATGGCCGAAATAGCTATGAGTCAATGCATGGTGTAAAATTCTCCAAGACGGACGCACCCAATTCCTAGCTATGCTTGCTCCACTGTGATATCGTCCATACCCGTGAGCTTGCTAGAACTTCCTCACATCGAACTCTGGATCCAACTGATCAGGCAGATTAGCGAAGGTCAAGCTCCGCGTTTCATCAAGTGTGTAAAGACCAATCAGCCACCCCAAGTCTGCCACAGTAAGGCTCAGAAGTCGTCCCATCAGAGTGAATGTGAGCTTGGTGGTGGAGGTGACTTCAGCTGTTGACTTTACTTCCTCTCCGTCATTGAGGAAGCGGAGAGAGCAAAGAAACTCGATGGTGACTTCCAGGCTTGCTGTGCTTGTAGGAACAGCAAGATCCTCCACTTTGGGTTGTACAGAAACTCGTCAATGTCCTGCCAGTGCCCTAGTTCATCCAGATAGGCAGGGTCTAGCACCATGGAAGGCTGGAGCATCTTCGTGTTTCCCCAAGTGAGAAACTTCTTCTTTGCTTCCTCTGAGTGCAAGGGGAGCTCTTCCAGGATCAGTAATGTGCGGCGGTTTCCATGCGGAATCATCTAAGCAACATCCATCTGTAAAATAGAAAAACAAGCAACGAGTAAAACCTTGCCCCCAACTGATGCGGAAAGTAAAAACAAATAAAATAGGTTATTTAAATATTGAATGACGGGTTGCCTCCCGTTAAGCGCTTCTTTAACGTCCGTAGCTTGACGCTCACCCACTTTTTCCGTGACTTTCCAATCCGAGAGTCATAAAGTTTGGCCCTTTTGACTCTATTCTGATGCCACCCTGTTTGAATTTTCGCTCGGTCAAGGTCCAGGATCCTTGACTCGTCCCTGCGGCTTGGTGGCAACAGGATAAAAGGAGGAGACTCTAGATAGGTGGGTGGTGGCGGAAGTCTCCTCAGTTGTTCCACATCATTGGCCTTCATAGCAAGATTGATTTCTTCCTTGTCTTCAATTGGCTGACTATCCATTTGTGGTTTGATGATTATGATTGTACCCTCCCCCAAGGAAGAGTCCTCGTCGTCACTCTCCAGAAGTTCATCCCAACTCTTTAAGCTCAAACCATCCTTCGGGCAGACACAGTCATACCCGTCAAGTAGGGAGTCAAAGAAAGTATGGTCTGAATCATCAGACGAATCATTGGTTGCGTAGGTTTCTATAGACGGAGTTGGCTTTTCTTCATCTAAAGGTTCCTCCTTAAACTCGTGGACATTGGAATCTTGGGGGCTTGTAGTGGGCTCTATCTCCTCCAGAACAGGTTCCTCTGGAGGTGTGTCTTCAACACAATTAAGGAGATGGTCGTTTATTGCTAAAGGCAAAACTTCCTCCTCCTTTTCTTGAACGAGCGTAGGTCGTTCTGAGTCAGGTCCCTCAATTGGTTCCACCTCATGTACGACTATGCTGGTTGGGACTTGGCTAGGAGAGTATTCAGGTAACATCGCCAGAGTAGCCCTAGCGAGAGTTGTTATGCTCTCGGGTTTCTGTGGTAGTGCTGGTCTGGGTGAATCTTCTAGAACTGGAACCTGATGGTTGGATGGTTCAGGGTTGGTCTTAGGTTCTAGAGCCTCTTTTTGAACATTAATCTCCCTCATTTGATCTTGAGATTGGAGGGAGCGTTTAAGTTCAACAGCCTTGGAGAGATCATTGACTAACTTGTCAGCTTTAGCCTCAGCTTCTAGTCTCTCTCTTTGAAAGTTGTCCAGCATTTTTTGCATCATTTCTGATCCTTCGCATAATCTCTGTTGGAACTCCTTTTCCTTCCGGACTGATTCGAGAAGTTTTGCTCTTTCTCGAATTGCCACCTAGTTTGCTTCAATTTGTTCTTCCGCAAATAGGGTGTAGTCACGGGAGTAGGGTGGTTCGTACCAGGAGCCTTCAGCGAATAAAACTTCGTCGAAATAGAAGATTTTCTGTTCTAGTCTTATTATTTCTTCGACGAGAGGATCAGGTTGATCGTCGTATATAGGCCCGTTGTGGTCATAGTCATCGTGATCACCATGAGGTTCATAATAATCTTCCCCATCAGAGTCTTGGTACGGAGAATATCCAAAGTTCTCAGATGGGGTATCATATGGTGGTTCCTCATGGTAGGGATAGTAGTCAGACCCATTGTTGACTTGGTAGTCATCATCGTATGGGTTCTGATGCGGGTGGTAAGGCGAATGGGTTTGGTACGGAGGGCGGTTGGGTGATTGGTAGAAAGAAGGCGGACCGTAATAACCACAAGGGTTATCCATAATAATTATTACGGGTGGCTGGTGAAAAAGAAGTGAGAAGATCGTTCTAACCAATCTTCACCCAAGCTAATAAGAAGAAATTAAACTAATGTCGTGCCACTCCCCGGCAACGGCGCCATTTGACAGTTGTAGTTTTTCGGGTAGTAAACCTTCCCAATAAAGGGTTAGTTTTTTCTCCGAGTGTCGTATCTCTCGAGGAGTGGACGAAGGGAATTAGTTTAATTACTCTAACTAGGCGAAGGTTAGGACTGGTTTATGAAAGCCTTCTCGGAGCGATTGTAAAAAAAGAGCGGAGTAAAAATAATAAATTAATTTTACATAGTATAAGTGTAGATCTGGACCTAGGGTCTGGACATCATTCGGATCTATTTTATCATATTAAATTAACAATTGGAATAATAATATTTCTATTACTACTCATCCATTTCTAGATTTGTACTTAATCCGTTGTACTTGAATATCATAGCCTTTTGGCATACAATATTTTCTCAATAGCTAGCTAATTAAATATTTCGAGAATAATTAACTAAATAAGGCAAGAACAATAGATTAACCATTCCAACATTAATTTAACATAAAAAATAAACAACCAAACTAGTCCGGACCCAGAGATCCGGACCCTAACTCATACTATGCAAACATAAATTAAAACAACATTTTATTAAATAAAGAGAACTTACAACTTCCGTACAAGCGGAATTGAACAGATCGGGAATCAAACCCCTCCGGAAAATACTTCAAAACAACAATTAAACTAATCTACAATGAAATATTGATCAAATTGAAGGAGAAACCCGAAATGGGGTTGAGATTGGTAGAGTAAATCCCGAAGTTGGGATGAAGTTGGATGATAAAAATGAGAGGGATCGAGCTGTATTTATAGGACAGAGGCCGAGGCGTCCAAGTCAAAGCGTCCAAGTCCAGGCGTCCAGATCGGGACGCTTGAGCTGCTCCGGCCAACCAGGTTTTGCCACGTGTCTTCCTTGGTCTGCAATCCAGCCAAGGCGTCCAACTCCAAGCGTCCAACTTGGCCAAGCGTACAAGTTGGACGCCTTGAGGCCTTGTTCCGTTGGGCTTCGCGACTGTTACGAGATCTTGGCCCATTTTCACTGATTTTCGGCCCGAACGTCGATTTTACCTTCTCGGAAGCTCGTTCAAGCCCGAAACTTGATCCTTTGATGATTTATTCCCTTTTTCTCAAGCATTTCAACATAAAATAAAGAATTTATGATGATTTTATGTGGAATCCCTTTTCATGACTCTTAGAACGAAAATGAGAGTTTTATCCATCGAAATCACATTTTAAGAGATAATTAAATATTATTTACGTGCAATAACGTTTAAATATGATGTAAATGATAAGAACGAAACGGACTTATCAGTGCCCAACAAAAGGTGATGGAAATCGTTAAATGTGATGAAAAAGAATTTGATCCAACTTGGGCTGAAGAGAACATGGAAGAAAACAAAGAGCAAGATGAATGCATTGGCCCGGTGAAGGAGAGCTCTTGGTCATTCGAAGGACTTTGAGTACCATAGCATGTCCTGAAGAACAATTGCAATGGGAGAACATTTTAACACTCGTTGCACCGTACAAAAGAAGGTGTGTTCTTTTATCATTGATAGCGGGAGTTGCACTAACGTGGCTTCCAAAACTATGGTGGACAAGCTGCACTTAAAAACTTCACCGGATCATAAACCATACACGATTCAATGGCTGAATCATGGCAAGGGCTTAGGAGTTGATACGCAAAGCCTCATTTCTTTTAGCAGTGGCAAAGCATACAAGGATGACGTATGGTGTGATATCATCCCTATGGATGTGTGTCACATACTTTTGGGACGACCTTGGTTATTTGATCATCGTGTGCAACATGTCGGTTACGCCAACACCTCAACTTGGCTAAACAAACAGCCACAAAATCCAAGACACTCTGACCCACACCCACACCCTTCAACCCCCCTTTGTTTCCACCATATCCTGCCCAGGAAATGCATCCAAATAGCCTATCATCCAACCTTTTCTCGTGCCCAAAAAAAGCCCCACCAAAGCCAATCAGTTGTGAATTTTATTCACATATTCCTTCCTACCATTAATGGCCAAGAATCCTACCCTACAAGTACAATCACCCCTGTGTTTTTCCCCCACCAAAGGAACATCAACAAGTGGCCATTAATTCCTTTAGGGGGGTGTATTGAGCTTGGACTTTAAAGGCTTTTTTTTGGATTTTAAAATTCTATGGGTATTCAATTCAGATTTTTAAAAGTCATTTAAAATCTAAATGTATTCAATTCAGATTTTAAAAAGTCATTTAAAATTTGGTTGTATTGAATTTGGATTTTAAAAATTCTATCTAATCTAAATCTATAGATATTCAACACTAAATGAATTTTTAAAGATTTATATTCTACATGGATTTTAATGGATTTGAAGATAGAAATTTCAATAAAAAGTCTATAAACAAATCCCTACTCCAAACCAAAGATTTTAAGAATCTGGCGGTCGTCACCCCATGGTCTCCGATCCTCTCTCTCTTTCTCTCAAGATCACAGTGTCCGGCGGCAGATCTGTAGGAGGAGCTTTGCCGGTCCTTCACTGCGTGCGCTAGTTCCCGGAGAGACCTAGACCTAGGCCTTCAAAGGAACGACTTAAGCGTGTTCTAGCAGGTCTCCAAACTTAGCCGTAGGTGGAAGAACCTAGACAGTAGAAGAAGATAGGAGTACAGTAGAAGAAGCCGAAGAGAGCTAGAAAGTAGAAGGCAGGAAGGTGAGCGGTCAGCCTAACTACATGGATTTTAAAGATTCCACAAAATTTTTAAATTCTCCATGGATTCTACAAAAAATCAACCAAACTCTACATGGATTTTACAAATTTTTCAAATCTACTAACTTTTTGAAATCTAAAAAAATCTAATAAAATCCTAATTGAATACACCCCCCTTAGTTTGTGTGAATAAGAGACTTGGTAGTCTCCTTTTTCTATGCCTATATAAGGTCATCCCTTAGCATTCTAAACACACATTGTATTCCCATTTTCAACTTAGTAATACACTTGTTTGTGTGTGCTATTTTAAATCCCTAAATCTATATCATAAGAGTGGTTCTCTTGAGTGTGAGTTTTAGGTTCTAGTTATATAGATAAGTGTGTCATATCTTATTTAAATACTAGACTCAACCCCAAGTTAGGATAAGAGTGTGTAATACCTCTTAACCCCAAATTGATAATATCTATCCCTGATTTTCTCCCACCCTATATCCCTCCATTTCTCACTCTAAAACCCCTTCTTTTCGTCCCTTAAGCCAGAAAGCACCCTATCATTCCTTCCCATAACTTCCCTACCCGCCCCAGCCATATTCCTTCCATATTGAAACCTCAAGTAACCCTGCTAATCGATTATCCTTCACTGATAATCGACTATCCGACACCCCTGAACTTACTTGGCAGAATCCGAAAACCAAAATAATCTATTATCAACTATTGATAATCGACTATCCTGCCTTGAATTTTCTTGGCCTAAACCACACAATCCCACAATCTATTATTGCTTAAGTGATAATCGACTTTTCCCCCTCCCTTAACTCTCAATAATCTTCCCGAGAAACTGAACCCCTTGTTAGTCTATTATCATACCTTAATAATTGATTATCTCTCTCTTCTGCAATTTAAGAAGCTTTGTTCTTATTCTAAAAGCCAAATCTCGGAGCTCGGGTATAACATTTGGTATCAAAGCTAAGTGTTGGACACAAGCCCATTCACCATCCCTACCAAGAAGTAAGCATTTTTGAGCTCAAAACTCCCTTCCTCTCTCCCTAAACCCCACAGCCAAACTAAACTGCCCTTCTCACCTTTTTCCCACTTCAACCATGTCAAATGAATCCCAACCCATGTCCCATGAAGAGCTTGTTGCCTCCAATGCAGCCTTGAAGGACCAAGTTGAATACTTGGTCAAAGAAGTGGCTAAGCTCACCAAGAAGATAAAGCTCAACGCCCTTCAAGGAAGTGATCATGAGGATGATGCTAGCACCAGTAGCACCAACAAGGCCAAAACTAATGACGGGTCTGACTTCAAGGTTGATGTCCCAACTTTTGAGGGAAAGAATGACCTGGACGAATTTCTAGAATGGCTAGAGACGGTGGAATGCGTTTTCGATTTCAAAGAAGTCTCTGATGAGAAGAACGTCAAGATAGTGGCCTTAAAGTTCCGCAAGGATGCATCTACTTGGTGGACTAATACGTGCACCAAATAGAGAAGGAACCACAAGGAGCCGGTGGCTACATGGGCCAAAATGAATTCTCTCTTAAAGAAGAAGTTCTTGCCCGCTTAATATGTTCGTGAGAATTTTGCCAAGCTTCAAACGCTTAAGCAAGGTTCTAATTCGCTTGAAGAATACACCCGCGAGTTCGAGGAACTCTTGCTAAGGTGTGACTTGCAAGAAGAAGATGAGCAAACCTTTGTATGATACCTATTCGGCTTAAACCTACAAATAGCCAATACGGTATGTTGGACATGAGTTCAAACCCCTTTATTATTTTTCTGGAATATTTTTTGTTTTGATAAATGACAAAAAGGATGATGAAATTCAAACGATAATCGAAAATTTATTTTTTCGTACCGAGAAAAGAAAAGAGGCGTATCAAGAAAGTTACGGGATAAAATTCAACGCTCACCCCTACGCAGATTTTTGAAGTGAAGTGAAGACTCCGAAGACTTTTTAATTTTTATTGAGTCTAGGATTCTTTTAAGGATGACAATAATTTTTGCATAAACAAATTAATTTTGAGGGATAAAAATTATTATTTCTTGAGTCAGTTGAAAAATTATTTCTTCTCTGTCTAAAAATATTCTTTTGAGTCAGTTTCAAAATAGTGTGTCAAAATTTCTATAAAATATTATTTAAGGATACACAAATTTTTTGTGGTAAGAAAAATGTACTTTAAAATTTTTTTTCTTTTACATCGTTTGACACACAAAATATTTTTAGGATTCAATTTCTACACCAAAATTCAAATATTTAATTCAAATTTTGAATTTGAATTAATTTCTTTAACCCATTTGTATTGTTTGTTTTTGGGAGCCTTATATTATTCAAATTGTTGTCTAAAACAAAGCATTTAAATCCAAATATCCATCCCACTCGCACACATGTCTTGGGTCCTCATGTTTGAGAGCTGTTCGTCACTGGATCGATCCAATTGCTAGGATCGATCATCTTGTTGTGCGCTGCAGGGGTTGGGATCGATCCTTTTTCCTGGATCGATCCGCCGAAGGGTTGCAAGAACTCATTTCCGGATTTTTGGTCCCCTTGGATCGATCCCCTGCCTTGGATCGATCCCCCGTGCTTTTGACACAAATTTATTTTCGGAAGTTTACTCCAGATGATCGATCTTTTGCCCTGGATCGATCCCCAACGCTCCAATCTGTCAAAATCACCTCTTCCCTACTTCCAACGGATTTATTTCTTTTAATCCTATAAAAACCCTCATCCTTCTTCATCAAACACACATCTCTTGCACTCCAATATCTTCATTAATCAATATTCAATTCTTGCTTCCATCTTCCTCATCAAATATATTATTTTGAGAGTTAGA
>OOIL02003880.1:304501-319354 GCA_900332095.2 Cuscuta campestris | reverse complement strand
CTTTTCATCAAGAAAGATAACCAAGACATCCTTTTGGTTCAAGTTTACGTAGATGATATCATATTCGGTGCTACTAACGAGGTTTTGTGCAGGGATTTTTCCGATATGATGCAAAGTGAATTTGAAATGTCGATGATGGGAGAATTAAAGTTCTTCCTTGGGCTGCAAATTAGACAATGCAAAGAAGGAACATTCGTGTGTCAAACGAAATATTGCAGGGAATTGCTTAAAAGATTCGATGTTACCGAATCCAAATCCATTGACACACCAATGAGCACATCTTGCTATCTTGACAAGGACGAAAAAGGTAAAGAGGTAGACATCAAACGCTACCGAGGTATGATCGGCTCTTTACTTTATCTTACCGCGAGTAGACCGGATATCATGTACTCCGTTTGTATATGCGCTAGATATCAATCATGTCTTAAAGAGTCGCACTTGGTTGCGATCAAAAGGATAATGCGATATCTCGCGGGCACGTTGAACGTAGGTCATTGGTATCCCAAAGGTTCGACATGTCATCTTGTTGGCTATTCCGACTCGGACTTTGCAGGTTGCAAACTCGATAGGAAAAGTACCAGCGGTACTTGCCACTTATTCGGTCATTCGTTAATCTCGTGGTTTAGTAAGAAGCAGGTTAGTGTTGCACTTTCCACCACCGAAGCAGAATATGTCGCTGCGGGAAGTTGTTGTGCCCAAATTCTTTGGCTAAAACAGCAATTAGTGGATTTCGGCCTTATACTTGATCACATCCCAATTAGGTGTGACAATGTGAGTGCTATTAGTCTAACGAAGAACCCCGTTCTTCACTCGCGGACTAAACACATAGAAATTAGGCATCACTTCATACGAGATCATGTCCAAAAGGGAGATGTCACAATTGAGTTTGTTGAAACGAAACATCAATTGGCGGACATTTTCACGAAACCCCTTAGTAGGGAGAGTTTCTTCCACATTCGGAATGAATTTGGCATTTTGGATATCTCTATGAATTAATTCACTCTTTTTATTGATGGTACTAATTTGAGTGTCGGAGGAGCAATAATTCTTTTTTGCAGGGTATATTTTCAGTGTTTCAGGGCAGTTTTCGAAACTGGAACAGAGGGGATCGATCTCCACAATTGGATCGATCACCCAAACCGAAGCTTTTTCAAATTAAACTTTGGCGGATCGATCCCGGATATAGGATCGATCCATTGGGCCTTTCTCTTTCACAGTTTTTCTTCGGCAGATCGATCCACCCAATGGACCGATCACCTGGGCGAAATAATCAAATCTGTATTCAGCCCAACGTCAGGAGGACCGATCCAGGCTTATGGATCGATCCATGGTTTTATTTGGTTCCAGGATCTGTTTCGGCGGATCGATCCAAGCATAGGGATCGATCACCTGGACTTAAAAGGCGCAGATACTCTTTTACGGAGGATCGATCTCCTTGGATGGATCGATCACTCTGACTTACGGTATATATACTCTCCCTTCTTCGTTTTTTTTCCATTTTCCATCGTCTCTGTTATCTGCTCTGTCTCTCTCTATCGGCGACCAAGGTTCTTCGATTCCCAGGTTTGTTCGTCGCCTCGTATCTTCAATTTTCTTGCAAATTACTTATTAATTGTTGTAAATTGATGATTATTGTTACTTTTTTTCGCTTTCTTGAGATTAAGTGGTTTTTCCTTTCTCTCTTAGGGTTTCTCGTTCTTCTCGTGCTCAAACCCTAGCCACCATGTCGGATCGTCGAGGAAGTAAACGTTTGCGCACAAAATCTCATGACAGTGAACCATCTACCCAAGAGGAACGATTTGTCTCTTCATTTGTCTTTCCAAGAGGTGATTCTAAACGCCTCTTCTATAATGATTTCTTGAATCGTCCTATTTTGACACCCAAATGCGTTCTTCATACCGTATTTTGTCATCTACCTTTCCAAGATGCCACAATTTTCATTGATAGACTTGGTGTTACTTCTTTTGTTCGTGAGAATTTTCCTGTGTATTGTCCGAATCTAATTCGGTTGTTTTATACAAATCTCACTTTCAACGGACGGGTCCTCAAAACCTCCGTTAATGGCACCGACATTGAGATGACTCTNCTCAATCTCATTTGAGTGTTGTTCTTAAGACTTGTGTGACTCAAGTCTTGTTGTTGTAAGAAAGTGAGGCTTGTGTGATTCAAGTTCTCAAGTTGTACCGGTTTTTCAAGCACCCGTTGAAGCTTGAAGATTAGTAGGACTTTCGAGAGAGTCTCTCGGAGGACTGGACTAGCCACGAGGTGGTGAACCAGTATAAATCTCGGTGTTCTTCTTTCCCTTACTCTTTTTATCTATTCCTGCGATTTTATTATTTCACACACGCGAAAAACGCACATTCTTGAAAACAACTCTATTCACCCCCCCCCCCTAGAGTTGCACATTTGTCTAACACGGTAGAGTTGCAAAGTTATGAATCCCTGGAAGAGCTTACCAAAGTAGCCCTTAAGGTTGAAGCACAAATAAAGATATCCAAAGCCCTTCTTTCCAAGGGTAACTCATCCTACACACGGCCCAACCCCACTTTCCAAAAGCCAAACTATCCCCCATCCAAAGCACCCTTCAACTCCTCCAAAACTACCCCTACCACCCACGGATCCCTCCCCTCTCCCTCACCTAAGAACCCCTCCTCCTCTCTTCCTCCTAGAACGGACTTGACAAGGAAAGCACCCATTTGCTTTCGATGTCAAGGACGATAAGGTCATTATGCTAACGAGTGCCCAGCAAAAGGTGATTGAAATCGTTAAATGTGATGAAAAAGAATTTGATCCAACTTGGGCTGAAGAGAACATGGAAGAAAACAAAGAGCAAGATGAATGCATTGGCCCCGGTGAAGGAGAGCTCTTGGACATTTGAAGGACTTTGAGTACCATATCATGTCCTGAAGAACAATTGCAACGGGAGAACATTTTAACATTCGTTGCACCGTACAAAAGAAGGTGTGTTCTCTTATCATTGATAGCGGGAGTTGCACTAACGTGGCTTCCAAAACTATGGTGGACAAGCTGCACTTAAAAACTTCACCGGATCATAAGCCATACACGATTCAATGGCTGAATCATGGCAAGGGCTTACGAGTTGATACGCAAAGCCTCATTTCTTTTAGCATTGGCAAAGCATACAAGGATGACGTATGGTGTGATATCATCCATATGGATGTGTGTCACATACTTTTGGGACGACCTTGGTTATTTGATCATCGTGTGCAACATGTCAGTTACGCCAACACCTCAACTTGGCTAAACAAACAGCCACAAAATCCAAGACACTCTGACCCACACCCACACCCTTCAACCCCCCTTTGTTTCCCCAATATCCTGCCCAGGAAATGCATCCAAATAACCTATCATCCAACCTTTTCTCGTGCCCAAAAAAAGCCCCACCAAAGCCAATCAGTTGTGAATTATATATATTCACATATTCCTTCCTACCATTAATGGCGAAGAATCCTACTCTACAAGTACAATCACCCCTGTGTTTTTCCCCTACCAAAGGAACATCAACAAGTGGCCATTAATTCCTTTAGTTTGTGTGAATAAGAGACTTGGTAGTCTCCTTTTTCTATGCCTATATAAGCTCATCCCTGAGCATTCTAAACACACATTGTATTCCCATTTTCAACTTAGTAATACACTTGTTTGTGTGTGCTATTTTAAATCCCTAAATCTATATCATAAGAGTGGTTATCTTGAGTGTGAGTTTTACGTTCTAGTTATATAGATAAGTGTGTCATATCTTATTTAAATACTAGACTCAACCCCAAGTTAGGATAAGAGTGTGTAATATCTCTTAACCCCAACTTGATAATATATATCCCTTATTTTCTCCCACCCTATATCCCTCCATTTCTCACTCTAAACCCCCTTCTTTTCGTCCCTTAATCCAGAAAGCACCCTATCATTCCTTCCCATAACTTCCCTACCCGCCCCAGCCATATTCCTTCCATATTGAAACCTCAAGTAACCCTGCTAATCGATTATCCTTCACTGATAATCGACTATCCGACACCCCTGAACTTCCTTGGCAGAATCCGAAAACCAAAATAATCTATTATCAACTATTGATAATCGACTATCCTGCCTTGAATTTTCTTGGCCTAAACCACACAATCCCACAATCGATTATTGCTTAAGTGATAATCGACTTTTCCCCCTCCCTGAACTCCCAATAATCTTCCCGAGAAACTGAACCCCTTGTTAGTCGATTATCATACCTTAATCATTGATTATCTCTTTCTTCTGCAATTTAAGAAGCTTTGTTCTTATACTAAAAGTCTAATCCTGGAGCTCGGGTATAACATTTGGTATCAAAGCTAAGTGTTGGACACAAGGGCCATTCACCATCCCTACCAAGAAGTAAGCATTTTTGAGCTCAAAACTCCCTTCCTCTGTCCCTAAATCCCACAGCCAAACTAAATTGCCCTTCTCACCTTTTTCCCACTTCAACCATGTCAAATGAATCCCAACCCATGTCCCATGAAGAGCTTGTTGCCTCCAACGCAGCCTTGAAGGCCCAAGTTGAATACTTGGCCAAAGAAGTGGCTAAGCTCACCAAGAAGATAAAGCTCAACGCCCTTCAAGGAAGTGATCATGAGGATGATGCTAGCACCAGTAGCACCAACAAGGCCAAAACTAATGACGGGTCTGACTTCAAGGTTGATGTCCCAACATTTGAGGGAAAGAACGACCTGGACGAATTTCTAGAATGGCTAGAGACGGTGGAACGCGTTTTCGATTTCAAAGAAGTCTCCGATGAGAAGAAGGTCAAGATAGTGGCCTTGAAGTTCCGCAAGGATGCTTCTACTTGGTGGACTAATACGTGCACCAAATGGAGAAGGAACCACAAGGAGCCGGTGGCTACATGGGCCAAAATGAAGTCTCTCTTAGAGAAGAAGTTCTTGCCCGCTGAATATGTTCGTGAGAATTTTGCCAAGCTTCAAATGCTTAAGCAAGGTTCTAAATCGCTTGAAGAATACACCCGCGAGTTCCAGGAACTCTTGCTAAGGTGTGACTTGCATGAAGATGATGAGCAAACCTTTGTACGATACCTATTCGGCTTAAACCTACAAATAGCCAATATGGTAGAGTTGCAAAGTTATGAATCCCTGGAAGAGCTTACCAAACTATCCCTTAAGGTTGAAGCACAAATAAAGAAATCCAAAGCCCTTCTTTCCAAGGGTAACTCCTCCTACACACGGCCCAACCCCACTTTCCAAAAGCCAAACTATCCCCCATCCAAAGCACCCTTCAACTCCACCAAAACTACCCCTACCACCCACGGATCCCTCCCCTCTCCCTCACCTAAGAACCCCTCCTCCTCTCTTCCTCCTAGAACGGACTCGACAAGGAAAGCACACATTTGCTTTCGATGTCTAGGACGACGAGGTCGTTATGCTAACGAGTGCTCAACAAAAGGTGATGGAAATCGTTAAGTGTGATGAAAAAGAATTTGATCCAACTTGGGCTGAAGAGAACATGGAAGAAAACAAAGAGCAAGATGAATGCATTGGCCCCAATGAAGGAGAGCTCTTGGTCATTCGAAGGACTTTGAGTACCATAGCATGTCCCGAAGAACAATTGCAACGGGAGAACATTTTAACACTCGTTGCACCGTACAAAAGAA
The DNA here is from genome assembly GCA_900332095.2 of Cuscuta campestris. Classification (NCBI taxonomy): domain Eukaryota; kingdom Viridiplantae; phylum Streptophyta; class Magnoliopsida; order Solanales; family Convolvulaceae; genus Cuscuta; species Cuscuta campestris. Next base: position 313,710 of record OOIL02003880.1, on the reverse strand, counting down.
GGTGTGTTCTAAAAACTAACGTGGCTTAATGACCTAACGTGGCTTCCAAAACTATGGTGGAAACATAGCGGGAGTTGCACTAACGTGGCTTCCAAAACTATGGTGGACAAGCTGCACTTAAAAACTTCACCAGATCCTAAGCCATACATGATTCAATGGCTGAATCATGGCAAGGGCTTACGAGTTGATACGCAAAGCCTCATTTCTTTGAGCATTGGCAAAGCATGCTTGGATGGATGCGTGTCACATACTTTTGGAACGACCTTGGTTATTTGATCATCGTGTGCAACATGACGGTTATGCCAACACCTAAACTTGGCTAAACAAACAGCCACAAAATCCAAGATACTTTGACCCACACCCACACCCTTCAACCCCCCCTCTGTTTCCCCCATATCCTGCCCAGGATATGCATCCAAATAGCCTATCATCCAAACTTTTCTCGTGCCCAAAAAAAGCCCCACCAAAGCCAATAAGTTGTGAATTATATTCACATATTCCCTCCTACCATTAATTGCCAAGAATCCTACCCTACAAGTACAATCACCCCTGTGTTTTTGCCCCACCAAAGGAACATCAACAAGTGGCCATTAATTCCTTTAGTTTGTGTGAATAAGAGCCTTGGTAGTCTCCTTTTTCTATGCCTATATAAGCTCATCCCTGAGCATTCTAAACACACATTGTATTCCCATTTTCAACTTAGTAATACACTTGTTTGTGTGTGCTATTTTAAATCCCTAAATCTATATCATAAGAGTGGTTCTCTTGAGTATGAGTTTTAGGTTCTAGTTATATAGATAAGTGTGTCATATCTTATTTAAATACTAGACTCAACCCCAAGTTAGGATAAGAGTGTGTAATATATCTTAACCCCAACTTGATAATATCCCCTGATTTTCTCCCACCATATATCCCTCCATTTCTCACTCTAAACTATTATACCCGAACCGGGGGTCTAAAGGAGATGTTATTTTGAGAAGGAATTAAGAGATGATGCAGCTTTGGGTTCAAAGTTCAGGAGTAGGTGATAATCGATTATGGCTAGGTGATAATCGATTGTGGAGCTATGCGGTTAAAACCCAGAAACTTCAGGGAAAGTGGATAGTCGATTATCAATATATGATAATCGATTATTGGGGCTCGCAGCTTATTCCAAGGGAATTCAGGAGGGGAAGATAATCGATTATCTTTGTTGATAGTCGATTATAACAGCAGTCAGGATAAAAAAATATGGGAATGGCTGGGATTTGTGGCGAGGATAAGAGAGTTCTTTTGGGTATTTTAACGGAAGAAAAGAGTAAGATTAAGAGGAGAAATGGGGAGGTATGAGATGAAAGAAAATCAGGGATGGATAAAACCAAGTTGGTGTTAAGGGTTATTACACACCCTTAGCTTACTTGCGGTTGAATCTAGTATTCAAACAAGATATTACACACTCATTCAAATAACTAGAATCTAAAACTCACACTCAAGGGAACCACTCTTAAGGTATAGATTTAGGAATTTGAAAAGCAAACACACAAGTGTATTACTAAGGAAAATTCAGAATACAAGGTGATTTTTACAAGGCCTATGGCCGAAATATATATAAGCACACCAAGGGGAGAGGGAAACTTCCTAGTACATTCACTTATTTAGGGGAATAATGTCCACTTATTTAATGGAATGAAAATAAGGAGGAAGGGTGAGGTTGTGGGGGAGGGTGTTTCGGCCTAGTGTGGGGAGTAAGGGGGTGGAACATGAGACTCACTTATTTGGCTGGAAATGGGGATTCTTTTGTGGTGGGTTTTGGTGGGTTATGCACGGCCAAGGTGGGGGAGCAAGGAAGGAAGGATATGGCAGGCCTTTTGGCTTCTCATGAGTTGGGTTTTCTTGATGAATTATGAACCAATATATGCTGAATTCTCCTTGGCTTGTTATGGTTGTTTATTCAGCTTGGTTGTAACACCCTAATCCGTCCAGGTCTGCAGCCCCTTTCGGACTAAAGTATTAACTTGGTAATCGTAAAATTTAAAACATTTCAAACACTTTTATTTATCATAATAATATTTTTTCATATCATAAGCAGTACAGAGTTTTCAATATTGCGGAAGCTTAACAAATCATAACCACAAACATAATTTATTTAATTCAAAACCATCACATCCATTCCGACTATCTCGCCTCCGTCTGCCTCCAGGATCACGTCACATCATTCTATTGACCTACGTGTAGCAAATAAAACACACTACACGCTCAGCGGTAAAGCTGAGTAAGCATATCTAATGCGTCGAACATCCACATAAATTTAATCTCAATTCATAATCAACCATTTGATATCATGCACATAATGTTCAGTTTAGATATTCAATAATCAATATTCAAATTTTCAACATTCATTATTCAATCATTCAACATGTATATTCATCATTTGTCATTCAACAATATCCTTAAACTATTCTTAGTCTAAGGCCAATTCCATTCTTAAACTAATTCTAGTTCAAGATATCCTAATCCTTAAGCTAGGCCTAGTTTAAGATATATTTTTTTAAAAGAGTTTTCCTAATCTCAAACTTACCTTCACTTAAGGTCAACCAAAAACCGACAGCGTAGTGTTCAGTGTTGGGTTGGGTGGTACCCCCAAACGAGTAGGTACTCAAGTTTGGTTCTTGGATCCCGTACGTACGTTTTAACCCTAGCCACCGGGCATCATACCCGCAAGGCCTAACTTATATAGGTATATCTTAGAGTTCTTCTAGATACCTTTCAAATCAACTTTAATATGGGTATATCTTAGAGGTCTTCTAGATACCCTTAACAATACATATTATTTTCACAATCATCAATATATTTATTATGATTTAATCATTCATAATTACCATTTTTAATCAGAACATTTATCAAGATTTAATCATCATAATCATCAATCAATAATTATTACCATAATCATCAATCAACATAATATTCAATAACAATTAGCGGCCTAGCTTCGAGTGTTAACACCCGAAATTACCGTCATGCATCACATAACATTTTTATTTGTTAAAAAACATCATTTTTATTGTGGTAAATCATTTTTATAATGATCATAATCAATTGGTATCAAAAATAGGATTTTAGAACTCAAAAATAGCATTTTCAGACAAATTTTCGGATCAGAACTTCGGGGGATCGATCCAACCCTCTGGATCGATCCATACTATGAAAAATCACTCCCAGGGGATCGATCCAAGCCCCTGGATCGATCCAGACAGTGGTGTTTCAGCCACTGTTCATCTTCTTCTTCGTTCGGGTCCAATTTCGGAAATATCGTTTTAAGTTATCGAACTTCAACAAAACTATATAGAGATGTTCTCCAAGGTTCATAGATCATTTTGGCATCATTAATTCATAGTTTTAACATCAATTTCATGGTTTATGATTCTTGGTTCTTCAAGCACGTCAAACACAAAACTCAACCAAACGACCATTTATGAACGTAGAAACGATCTATACGAACATTCTAGTCACTAGATATATCAACGGGTTTACCTTGAAGCGTAAGGAAGGTTTTGACGATTTTTCGGCGAAACTTCCGGCGACTCTATCTCATTGCTCCGGCGATAGCAAGCTTTCTTGACAGCAATACTTTACTCTCTATACTCTCAGCTATCTCTTGGAAGAAGAATGGTGAAAAATGGTGAAGTTTAGAGAGGTTTATATAGTGGAGAGGAGAGGAAGAAGTCACAGGTGTAGTGACATCCTTTTCCCTGTTCTGGCGTCTCGGTGGAGGGAGCGGCGATTGCTAGGATTACAGACGCAAGTCTCTGATTGGGACTAAATTGGTCCCAGTCGGGGAACACTTTTTGGTCCAACTTTCTCCGAATTGAAATCCGTTTGCACCGTTGCGATCGTACAATTAAACTCTATCCAACGATATAATTTTTATATTTATTCGTTATACTTTTTCTGGCATCATATTTTTGGGTGTTTGACTTTGACAGAGTCAAAATTGAATTGTTTGACCTTTACTCAAAAAGGTGCTCATATTCAATTCATATTATTTATTTCCATGATTTATTTCAATAAATCATTTCAACGTTCACATTATAAAACAATTTCTTCATTTATTCTTAATTTGGGTCTCTACACAGGTTTCCAATCAAGATCACACAAATAGTCAACTAATTGGATTTATCTCTATGAGATTTATCCTGATTGTGATATTGGATATCAAAACACATTTTATTTCGGCCCAAAGCCCAACAATAATTTATTTTAATCAAAACAAATTTTTGTTTAATTGGATATTTAATTCAATAAATTTTAGGGTACATTTTGGGGCGTTACATTTCTCCCCCCCTTAAAGGAATTTCGTCCTCGAAATTCTTCTAAGGCTCAACGTTCAACATTTTGTTGTGATCGCACTTAATCATAATCGCGTCATGTTCATTAAGTTAAATCATAATCACGTCATTATCCACACGGATAGTTATTCTCAAACTGTCGATGTTACGAAACTCGTTCTTTCTTCAAGAGATTAACAATCTTTGATTAAGCAAGACATTCAGTGATCCTTCAGTATCTACAACTAAGGTTTCCTTGCAATCTATACGGTCGTATATTTGATATACTCGCACATAACTTCATTTTTTCACAATTCCCAATTGTACAACGTTGGTTAACGAAATTTCTTCTTTTGAAAGTCCTTCAGTAGCCTTTGCAGTTACAAATTTGAGATAGTTGTAAGGGAAGATTTGGAGGTTGTTTAATTGATACGTCATAGCGTAATCTTCTAAGTCATCCAAAATGTCTACACATCGTTCGCATAGTTCAGCATTGATTCGTAAGTACATCAAATGGCTTTTATTGGTACATGACCTCTTTGGAATCTAGGATTGGTCTCCATTTATGAGGAAGTACTGTCGATCAGTTGTACAGTAGTTCATCATTCATCGACCTTATGTCAAAACATTTCTTCATTCATCTTCGTGATAGCACTCATTTATCGTTTAATGAATCATTGTACTCATAGGTGATGACGTTCAAGTAGCGTCTCATGTACGACTTGTCGTATTCAAATTTCTTTCATTAATTTTAAAACATGTCTAGATATGATAGCGATAGGTTCGATTGTAACACTATTGTTGATCTTGTTTCAAGGGAAGAAGAGAATATCTTCAGTACGCGATTCAATTCATGAATTCATAGAGTGAGGAATCTTTATTAGTTCTTATACCAACATCACATATAGGTTCGGGATCTTCACTTGAATGATTTAGCCTGTTCTTATGACGTTATTTTTCTCTGGTTGTCGCATATTTACTTGCTAGGATTCCAACAATATCATCAATACTAATCTTCAGAGATAGCGTAATCGTATTGATTGTTTTGTAGTCCACAAAGAGAGATTTAACATAATGTTTAAGTCAGGGTAGTTTTACTATTGTGATCGAGTCACGTATTCAATAGGGTATAGTTTCCAAAGATCGATATCATGGTATCACCGAGAATTGTTTTGGTTCCAATGAAGAATCATGGTTTTAGTATCGTGATACAAAGAATGAAATTCAATCTTTTTAAGATTGATCAAGCGAGATGTTTTCAAGGGTGTAGTTAACACAACAAGTTTGAGTATTTCAAGGATATGAATCACAAGATACAAAGATAGCGTTTGTGAATTACCGTTACTAATCGTAGGTTTTCTTCCTTCAATGTTTCACTCTTTGGAAGTTAGTCAAGAAGTCATTATATTAGGGTTTTAGACATTTGGACTTTTTGTCTCGGGTTTGAACGTATTCCAGGACATCGAATCTAACTGTTCATGAGTCTCAACACGTCATGTCATCATTAGACTGAGTACGTTCTTGTTTGCAGGTAATCCATTTTACACTGTACCTATTTTGGCTAGTGATAATTACCTTTCCATCAATGGTCCAGTTTCAGAGGCTATATATATATATATCAAATTGTGGCAAGAGCATCTCACATTCTCACATTATGGAAGGGCCATCTCGAGCTCTTTCTTATACCATAAGATTCGTTGGTCTACTTGGCAGTCATTCTCTTGGTAGAAATTCAAAGTTTATGGCTACTGCGGTAGATTTAGGAAGGGAATTGATAAGGCGAAAGATTAAACTTGCCTATGGAGGAGGTAGTGTTGGCCTTCAAGGAGCTGTTGCTTCAACAGTCTTTACCAATGGTGGTCTCGTTAGAGGATTTATTCCTGGGTACATAGCAACACGAGGTGTCTATGGACCTACGTACGGTGTAGAGCATACAGTTTCCAGCAACTATTACAAGTATTTCGAGATGAATCATGCCGTGGAAGCTTTCATCATTCTTCCCAGAGGAGTTGACAATATAGAAGGTTTGTTCACCTTGATCTCGTGGGATTCTGAAGGGTTACACAATAGACCCATTGGTCTCTTGAACATTGATGGTTATTTTAATAACCTAATCAAATTTATAAACGATGCGACGAGGCAGAACTTCATGTCTTTGAGTCAGAGGAAACTTTTCATTTCTTCTTTCTTTGTTGATGAGCTTTTAGACAAACTTGAGTTTGCTAAAGCTTTCCCGGGTCCTGGGGCTAGTTACGACGAGTTTGTAAATCCTGAGAGGTTAGACTTAGAATTACATCTGTAACTTTTCTCATGTAATCCCAGTTGTATTTGTGTTGAAATAATATTATCTATAAATATTATTCTACGTTGTATGCCAGTGCGAGTTACATTTCTTCATTCTTCAGTCTTTCACTGTTGGTGTCACTATTTCACTTCTTATTTTGTATTGTCACCACGTCGCAATCTTCTACGTCAATAGGGTATACAAACGAGTCAACTATCTTAATGATTTGTTTTGTGAGCATACCTTACTTCATTTATTCCATCAGACTACATCGACGTTTTCGATGATGAACAATTGGGTCATTAATCGCTTCATAACAAGGCATCAGTTTATTCAACAAGGTTGAGCGTTTTATAGTTTCCAACAAGCAGATTATTTGAATTTGATCGAATAAGTCGTCAGTTCAAAGTGAATGATAGCAATTCTCGATCGTCGGTTTCTTCAAGTTTCTTAACAGAAATTTGTGAGTATCCTGACCGTAAGTCAATCTAAGAGAACACAATGGATTCTCTAAGCTGATCAAATAAGTCATGATATGAGGTAAAGGATAACGAATTGTTCAACTGACAGTAGTTGATATAGAGTTTTATTGATTCGCATATGAACAAAACAAGTATTCTCCTAAGGAGGAAACACTTTATCAGATGATTCTTTGTCAAGCAATCTTCATAATTAAGTTTTCAGTTTTGATGGAAACACATTCAATACGGAGTTATGAATATTGGTCCTTTCTAGGATCAAGATTGACAAAGATTTCAATTTCTCGGAGCGATGAGATATCAGGGAGTTCATATCAGAGAGGTGACATAATTTCGGTACGTTTCTTCAGCTCAGATCTTTCTTTCGCATATCCCAAGAATAGACTTCATGCTCCTTTTAGTTAAGAGGTTTGCACACATAAATTCGAGATGAACTCGGTCGGTTTAGAAATCAGCTTTGCTTTCACCTATATAAGGTTTCCATCATCAATCTTCAGTTGAAGAATTCTTCGTCAAGAGTTGTCAATACCCATGTCGTTCGATCAGCCAATGTATACTAATGATAATTGTCAAATTCCTTGTATGGTATTTCAACGAGGTTTTGCAAGGAGTTGTCGCTTAACGAACGATTTTGATTCCTAAGATATAATCGCATATTTGCATCTTAATGAGTTAGACATCAGAATGGGATGCTTTAGATAACAGAGTTTATTGATTCTAAACGTTCGTGTTTGAATCAGCGATTAGATCGTCTTGAGTCCACATGAGGATCTTTGACATCGGCTTCACAGCTGTTTCTCAACAATTGTCGTTTCTTCATAGTCGTCTCACTTTCGTATGATTTTGCGATGCAGATCAGTTTTGTCCTTCGCGATGCGATGCGTACGTTAATAACGGATCAGAGGGTCATATATTTTTCATTCATTCTTGCGTCTCTTTACTGAGTACGAAAGTTCTATTAGAGTCTAAGCTCGATACAATTTGAGTACTAAACAATTGTTATTTAATGAGAATTCTAACAGAGTAAATATTTACCAAGTAAATTCTCATACCTTTCCTGGAGCAGAGGGACGCGAGAGTCGTGGATGTGATTGACTCAAATTTTTTTTTATTTTGATCCGAAGATCGGTTTTAAAACCATTTGCTCTGACACCAAATTGTAACACCCTAATCCGTCCAGGTCTGCAGCCCCTTTCGGACTAAAGTATTAACTTGGAAATCGTAAAATTTTAAACATTTCAAACACTTTTATTTATCATAATAATATTTTTTCATATCATAAGCAGTACAGAGTTTTCAATATTGCGGAAGCTTAACAAATCATAACCACAAACATAATTTATTTAATTCAAAACCATCACATCCATTCCGATTATCTCGCCTCCGTCTGCCTCCAGGATCACGTCACATCATTCTATTGACCTGCGTGTAGCAAATAAAACACACTACACGCTCAGCGGTAAAGCTAAGTAAGCATATCTAATGCGTCGAACATCCACATAAATTGAATCTCAATTCATAATCAACCATTTGATATCATGCACATAATGTTCAGTTCAGATATTCAATAATCAATATTCAAATTTTCAACATTCATTATTCAATCATTCAACATGTATATTCATCATTTGTCATTCAACAATATCCTTAAACTATTCTTAGTCTAAGGCCAATTCCATTCTTAAACTAATTCTAGTTCAAGATATCTTAATCCTTAAGCTAGGCCTATTTTAGATATATTTTTTAAAAGAGTTTTCCTAATCTTAAACTTACCTTCACTTAAGGTCAACCAAAAACCGACAGCGTAGTGTTCACTGTTGGGTTGGGTGGTACCCCCAAACGAGTAGGTACTCAAGTTTGGTTCTTGGATCCCGTATGTACGTTTTAACCCTAGTCACCGGGCATCATACCCGCAAGGCCTAACTTATATAGGTATATCTTAGAGTTCTTCTAGATACCTTTCAAATCAACTTTAATATGGGTATATCTTAGAGGTCTTCTAGATACCCTTAACAATACATATTATTTTCACAATCATCAATATATTTATTATGATTTAATCATTCATAATTACCATTTTTAATCAGAACATTTATCAAGATTTAATCATCATAATCATCAATCAATAATTATTACCATAAT
>OOIL02003880.1:285446-304471 GCA_900332095.2 Cuscuta campestris | reverse complement strand
ATCCAAGCCCCTGGATCGATCCAGACAGTGGTGTTTCAGCCACTGTTCATCTTCTTCTTCGTTCGGGTCCAATTTCGGAAATATCGTTTTTAGTTATCGAACTTCAACGAAACTATATAGAGATGTTCTCCAAGGTTCATAGATCATTTTGGCATCATTAATTCATAGTTTTAACATCAATTTCATGGTTTATGATTCTTGGTTCTTCAAGCACGTCAAACACAAAACTCAACCAAACGACCATTTATGAACGTAGAAACGATCTATACGAACATTCTAGTCACTAGATATATCAACGGGCTTACCTTGAAGCGTAAGGAAGGTTTTGACGATTTTTCGGCGAAACTTCCGGCGACTCTATCTCACTGCTCCGGCGATAGCAAGCTTTCTTGACAGCAATACTTTACTCTCTATACTCTCAGCTATCTCTTGGAAGAAGAATGGTGAAAAATGGTGAAGTTTAGAGAGGTTTATATAGTGGAGAGGAGAGGAAGAAGACACAGGTGTAGTGACATCCTTTTCCCTGTTCTGGCGTCTCGGTGGAGGGAGCGGCGATTGCTAGGATTACAGACGCAAGTCCCTAATTGGGACTAAATTGGTCCCGGGGAACACTTTTTGGTCCAACTTTCTCCGAATTGAAATCCGTTTGCACCGTTGCGATCGTACAATTAAACTCAATCCAACGATATAATTTTTATATTTATTCGTTATACTTTTTCTGACATCATATTTTTGGGTGTTTGACTTTGACAGAGTCAAAATTGAATTGTTTGACCTTTACTCAAAAAGGTGCTCATATTCAATTCATATTATTTATTTCCATGATTTATTTCAATAAATCATTTCAAAGTTCACATTATAAAACAATTTCTTCATTTATTCTTAATTTGGGTCTCTACACAGGTTTCCAATCAAGATCACACAAATAGTCAACTAATTGGATTTATCTCTATGAGATTTATCCTGATTGTGATATTGGATATCAAAACACATTTTATTTCGGCCCAAAGCCTAACAATAATTTATTTTAATCAAAACAAATTTTTGTTTAATTGGATATTTAATTCAATAAATTTTAGGGTACATTTTGGGGCGTTACATTGGTTGGGGAACATAAGGGGACCACTGCTAGTACATGTTGGGGTAATAATAGGTTGGGTTTTGGCTCCTAGTTTTCAGCCATTCAGGGAAAAGAAAAAGGTTTGTGGTTTTAGCATGTGGTTTGAAATGTGATGGGGTGTTGTGAGGGTGTGTGGGTTCGGCCAGGGTAGAAGAAAAAGGGGGAAGGACTTGGGTTTGATTTGGATATTTGGGGGTGGTTTTGGGTGGTATTTTCGGCCATCAAGGTGGGGGAAGTTGATGTACCCATGGATGACTCCACCAAAACCCAAACTCTCCCAACATATCCAAAAGTCTTCTTTCTTTTCCTTAATTCAAAATAAAGTCTTTCCCATCAATTTTTAACTCCAGGTAAAAAATGAAATCAAAGGGAGACAAGTCAAACCTTAGTTTCTTGTTATCTTTTAAAACCTTTGTTTGTTTCTTTTCAAATCCTTTTATCCAAATAATGCCTTTCCTTCTTTCTCTTCCCATCCTGATCTTGAAAGCCTGAATAATCGATTATACACAACTGATAATCGACTATTCTATCCTTCTGATTCCTTGTCACAAATTAGCAACCTCCAACAATCGATTATCTTCAAACTCATAATCGATTCTCGGTGTACTCTGAAAAATACCCAGTTTTGGTGCAAGCCGTGTTAATCGATTGTGCTTCAGTGTTAGTCGATTATTGGGCATCTCTGAATATTTCCGATTTGGAACCAAATCTTGCTAATCGATTACCCAGAGATATTAATCGATTATTCTACATCCCTGAACCTTGAAACTCAAAGTTATTCAATTCTTGTTTGCCTTTTCTAAGCTTGGGTATAAAGCTGCAATTATCCCCTGACTTTCAACAAAGAATAAAGTCTTTGGTTTCACAAAGCAAAAGCATAATCACTTTTGAAACAAAGGAACAAAATTCAGAAACAAAGTCATTGAATGAATAGTGCTGTTTTTGCATTTTATTCACAAAAGTCTAAAGCGTGATTCCCCTTTGTTTTCTTCCTTATATGCACGAAATTCTCCCTAAATAAATCCAAGGAAGATCAGCCAAAAATCAGGAGAAGCATCTTGGAAAATCAGCTCACATGGAAGGACATTAATCATTGATTTTTAGGAAAGAAGTAGGAAATTTCCTTTATTGTATTTTTCCTTATTTGTTGTTGTATAAATACTTCAGCCATGAGGCCATTGTAACAGAAGTAGATTATTGAATTAAAAACCTTGTTTACTCTTTTGAGTAATTCTTTAAAATAGTGTGATGCTATTTTATCCAAATTTCCTAATGAAATATCTCTAAAGTTGGCTACTTTAGGGTGCGTGTTAGGAGTCTAATTTTATACATTAGTAGTGATTATTAATGTGTAAAAGAAGATAAAAGCTCCAAGTTAAGATAAGGGTGTGTCATATCTCTTAACACCAACTTGATTTATCCCTTCATTTTATTTCTGCCCATTTCATTCCTCATCATTTCCTCTTCCTAAACCCTATTCTATTCTATCTTCATAAATCAAAATACCAAAAATAACTCTTTCCCATATTCCATATTATACCCCTTCAATTCCATCATCCATTTTCTCCGCAAATCCTTCTCCAAAATAGCTACTCAATAAGCCCCCAGGTCTCGGGTACAACATCTGGTATTAGAGAGCTCAACTTCGACGACTTTCTCAAGTCTCGACGATTACCGGAGGACCAGTTTCACCCACGTTGCACAAAAGCAAGGCTGCTAAATTTGCTCCTGAAAATGTCAGCCCCAAAGTAGTGATCACGGAGGAAGGTGCAAAAATTATTTCAACGTGAAACTTTCCAGTCTTAAAATTTAACCTTTTATCTACGTCTGGCCGCTGACTTCACTCAATTCGGAGTTGTGGTTAGCGAGATACGCCCTTCCAAAGTTGACAATGCAGTCCGACCCGAATTCTGTCTAGCTCGCTTCTTTTGTCTCCAAAGAGGTAGCAAACATTCTTTAATGGCTCTAAATTTTTGATATGTCTTAATGGACGTCGATATCTAGCTTTAAGAGTTGGAATTACCTAATTCCAATCTCCGGTTTGTGAGATATGGTCTCTAAAAGACACCTCAGAAATCTGGAAATTATATGTTAGGCCCAAACCCGGGGTCTTATCATTTAGATAATTTGAGGGCGGGATTACGGAGGAATTGGTAGCAAACTAGAACAGCCGTTAAACTTCAGGAGAGGCTGATAGTCGACTGACAGAAGGAGACAATCGATTGTTAGAGACTGCAAGAATCGTGGGGGACGTGATAATCAACTGACAGAAGGAGACAGTCGATTATTGAAGGCTGCAGAATTTCTAGGGAAGCTGATAGTCGATTGTCTAAGGAAGACAGTCGACTGTTGAAGGCTGCAGATGTTTTTATGGAGGGCTGATAATCGATTCCCTCAAAGGATAATCAATTATTTGACAGATTTCTAGGCAGGAAAAAGGGTGTTTTGTGGGGGAATGGCTTGGAAATATATGGATATGATGAAGGAGTTCTTTTGGGGTATTTTAATGGAAGAAAAGAATAAGGTTAAGAAGACAGTCGACTGTTGAAGGCTGCAGATGTTTTTATGGAGGGCTGATAATCGATTCCCTCAAAGGATAATCAATTATTTGACAGATTTCTAGGCAGGAAGAAGGGTGTTTTGTGGGGGAATGGCTTGGAAATATATGGAGATGATGAAGGAGTTCTTTTGGGGTATTTTAAGGGAAGAAAAGAATAAGGTTAAGAAGAGAAATGGGAGGATATGAAATGGAAGAAAATCAGGAATGGATAAACCAAGTTGGTGTTTAAGAGATATTACACACTCTTAGCCTAACTTGGGGTTTGAATCTAGAATTCAAATAAGATATTACACACTTATTTAAATATCTAGAACCTAAAACTCACTTTTAAGATAACCACTCTTAAAATATAGAATTAGGGATTTGGCTAAAATAGCATCACACTATTTTATAAATACTCAAAGAGTAAGAGGAGTTTTAATATTCAAAGATATGTTACATTTGGCCATAGGGCCTGATTTATATAGGCAGGGGAAGGGGGAAATAATACACAATGCAATGAATGTGAACATGAGGAAGCTTCCTAGCAACATCCTCTCTCAAAGCATGGGGCATTCTCCATTCAAACCTGTCTCCTTTGTGGGATAAAATCAGGGATGGGGCTGGGGGTGTGGGGTTTTGGGTTTTAGGTTTGTAGTGGTTGTTTTCCTGGGTTTTGTGGGTGTTATTTGGGTAAGAATGGAGGGTTGTTTTTGGTCATTAAAGGGGGGCAAGGATGGGGAATATAATGGGTGGTTTTGGACTTATAGGTTTGGGTTATTTGTGAGGGAACATGGGCAGGAATGAGTGGCAAGTGGTGGGTCTGGGTTTTGGCTCTTTGTGGGTGTTTATCTTGGGATTGTGAAGTGTATTTTGGCCAGGGGGTGAATGGAATAAAGGGAGGGTTTTATTGGCTCAATAAAGGCTTTTAAAGAAGGAAAATAACAACAAACAAAAGGTTTTATTTTACACACTCTTATTTTCGGCCCTGGGCTAAAATAAGAGTAGGAAGAACTTTATTTTGGATATCAAAAGGAAATAAAATACTTTTGGATATTTGGGGTTGGGTTGGATGGAATGAGGATTGGCCAGCGGAAACCCGAGGTCAAAAACGAAAGTTATTTGGTCTTCCGGGTTAAAGGACTTTGAATTCTTACTAAAATGGATCATAATGTTTGAACCTAAGTCCTTTGGTTCCCATGGGAGTGTGGGACATGGGGGAGGGTAGGATAGGGCCGGGCCCAGATATAACATTATCCTTGCAAATGGAGCAATATTACAATGGGCTACTTGGCGGTGTTTCATGTGTGGTGGATGTGGTCATGGCCATTGGGAATGTTCAAATAAGTATGCCATACCATATGAAGAGTGGGTCATGATTCATGAGGAGGAAAAGAAAAGCTCATGTGACCAATTTATCAATGAGGAAGACGTCTTTGATATTCCTGTCATAGATGAAGATGACGTCTTCGTAAAAGGACCGGCTTCTAATGCTTAGGAAGAATCACACAATGACGATTCTTTCCTTATTCAAGATGACTTTGTTGATGAGGTAGTTATAGAGGAAGCCACACCGGAAGTTATATATTCTAAGGAAGTGATTTCCATAGAGTATTATTCTCTTTTTGGTAAAGGAAAATCTTATCTCATCTCCGAGATATGTTTGAAGCAGGTTCTTACAAGGAATGACATAATGTTCCGGAAATTACACAACGAGGTGTCCACGGATTCTGGAAGGAACATCATTATTGGTGGTTTGTTGAATTTCCCATTTGATCCGAGAATTCTTTTATGAAACCCCAATCAGTCACGGTGGTGCGAAAGTTTGAGGACAAACTTTCTTCAAAGAAGGGGAGTATGATGTACCCCTGGATGACTCCACCAAAACCCAAACTCTCCCAACATATCCAAAAGTCTTCTTTCTTTTCCTTAATTCAAAATAAAGTCTTTCCCATCAATTTTTAACTCCAGGTCAAAAATGAAATCAAAGGAAGACAATTCAAACTTTAGTTTCTTGTTATCTTTTAAAACCTTTGTCTGTTTCTTTTCAAATCCTTTTATCCAAATAATGTCTTTCCTTCTTTCTCTTCCCATCCTGATCCTGAAAGCCTGAATAATCGATTATACACAACTGATAATCGACTATTCTATCCTTTTGATTCCTTGTCACAAATTAACAACATCCAACAATCGATTATCTTCAAACTAATAATCGATTATCTGTATACTCTGAAAAATACCCAGTTTTGGTGCAAGCCGTGTTAATCGATTGTGCTTCAGTGTTAGTCAGTTATTGGACATCTCTGAATATTTCCGATTTGGAACCAAATCTTGCTAATCGATTACCCAGAGATATTAATCGATTATTCTACATCCCTGAACCTTGAAACTCAAAGTTATTCAATTCTTGTTTGCCTTTTCTAAGCTTGGGTATAAAGCTGAAATTATCCCCTGATTTTCAACAAAGAATAAAGAATTTGGTTTCACAAAGAAAAAGCATAATCATTTTTGAAACAAAGGAACAAAATTAAGAAACAAAGCCATTGTGATGTACCCCTAGATGGCTCCACCAAAATCCCAACTCTCCCAACATATCCAAAAGTCTTCTTTCTTTTCTTTAATTCAAAATAAAGTCTTTCCCATCAATTTTAACTCTAGGTAAAAAATGAAATCAAAGAAAGACAAGTCAGACCTTAGTTTTTTATTATCTTTTAAAAACCTTTGTTTGTTTATTTTCAAATCATTTTACCAAAAATAATGCCTTTCTTTTTCTCTTCCAATCCTGCTCCTGAAAGCCCAAATAATCGATTATACACAACTGATAATCGACTATTATAGCTCTCTGATTCTTCTTCGCAAAACCAGCAACCTCACAATAATCGATTATCTTACAAGTAATAATCGATTATCTCTGCTCTTTGAAAGTACTCAGCTTTGAGCAAGTCCTTGATAATCGATTGTCCTTGAATGTCAATCGACTATCTGGTCCCTCAGAACATTTCCGGATTGAACAAAATCCTGTGAATCGATTATCCAGAGATGCTAAACGATTATTACATCTCTGAACTTTGAAGTCCCAAAGTTGTTCAATTCCTGTTTGCATTTCCTAAGCTTGGGTACAAGGCTGAAAATATTCCCTGAATTTCAACAAAGAATAAAGCCTTTTCTTTCACAAAACAAAAGCATAATCACTTTTGAAATAAAGGAACAAAAATCAGAAACAAAGTCATTGAATGAATAGTGCTGTTTTAGCATTTTATTCACAAAAGTCTAAAGCTTGATTCCCCTTTGTTTTCTTCCTTATATGCACGAAATTTCTACCGAAATAAACCCAAAGAAGATCAGCTCAAAATCAAGAGAAGCATCATGGAAAATCAACTCACGTGGATGAGCATTAAGCATTGAT
This sequence comes from Cuscuta campestris, assembly GCA_900332095.2. Lineage (NCBI taxonomy): Eukaryota > Viridiplantae > Streptophyta > Magnoliopsida > Solanales > Convolvulaceae > Cuscuta > Cuscuta campestris. The sequence continues at coordinate 297,406 of OOIL02003880.1, read as the reverse complement.
TTGTAGGAAAGAAGTAGGAAACTTCCTTGTTGTATTCTTCCTTCATTGTTCTTGTATTTTTCCTTATTTGTTGTTGTATAAATACTTCAGCCATGAGGCCATTGTAACAGAAGTAGATTATTGAATTAAAAACCTTGTTTACTCTTTTGAGTAATTCTTTTAAAATAGTGTGATGCTATTTTATCGAAATTTCCTAATGAAATATCTCTAAAGTTGGCTACTTTAGGGTGCGTGTTAGGAGTCTAATTTTATACATTAGTAGTGATTATTAATGTGTAAAAGAAGATAAAAGCTCCAAGTTAAGATAAGGGTGTGTCATATCTCTTAACACCAACTTGGTTTATCCCTTCACTTTATTTTTGCCCATTTCATTCCTCATCATTTTCTCTTCTTAAACCCTATTCTATTCTATCTTCATAAATCAAAATACCAAAAATAACTCTTTCCCATACTCCATATTCTACCCCCTCAATTCCATCATCCATTTTCTCCGCAAATCCTTCTCCAAAATAGTTACTCGATAAGCCCCCACGTCTCGGGTACAACAAAAGTGATGTACCCCCGGATGGCTCAAGCAAAACCACCCTCTCCCAAATATCCAAAAATGTTTCATTTCTTCCCTTTTGATCAAAATAAAATCTTCCCCATCCATTTTGAAGCCTTGGCCAAAATATGAGACCAAAGAAGACAAAATAAAACCTTTGTTTCTTGTTTTTGCCTTTTCAAATCCTTATACAACAAAACCACAAAATATTCTCCCCTTTCTTTCCTAATCTTGATCTTGAAAGCATGAATAATCGATTATACATAACTGATAATCGTTTATTCTATCCCTCTGATTCCTCATCACAAACCAGCAACCTCCAACAATCGATTATCTCCAAACTGATAATCGATTATCTGTATTCTCAGAAAATACCCAGTTTTGTGCAAGCCTTGTTAATCGATTGATCATGCTTGTCAATCGACTAATGGGTATCTCTGAACATTCCTGGTTTGGAAACAAAATCTTATTAATCGATTATCTAAAGATGCTAATCGATTATTACACATCTCTGAACTTCGAAATCCAAAGTTGTTCAATTCCTATTTTCCTTTCCTAAGATTGGGTATAAGGCTAAAATTATTTCCTGATTTTCAACAAAGAATAAAGCCTTTTCTTCCACAAAACAAAAGCATGATCACTTTTGAAACAAAGGAACAAAAATCACAAACAAAGTCATTGAATGAATAGTGCTGTTTTGGCATTTTATTCACAAAAGTCTAAAGCTTGATTTCCCTTTGTTTTCTTCCTTAAATGCACAAAATTTCTCCCTAAATAAACCCAAGGAAGATCAGCCAAAAATCAGGAGAAGCATCTTGGAAAATCAGCTCACATGGATAGACATTAATCTTTGATTTTTAGGAAAGAAGTAGGAAGTTTCCTTTATTGTATTTTTCTTTATTTGTTGTTGTACTTCCCCTCCATTGTGGCCTATATATACACAGCCATATGGCCATTGTAAGGGAGCCATGGATTGAATAAAAACTTCTTTGTTTTACTCTTTGAGTAATTCTTTAAAATAGTGTGATGCTATTTTAACCAAATTTCCTAATGAAATATCTCTAAAGTTGGCTACTTTTGAGTGCGTGTTAGGAGTCTAATTTTATACATTAGTAGTGATTATTAATGTGTGAAATAGATAAAAGCCCCAAATATAGTAAGAGTGTGTTTATCTCTTATTCATTATTTGGTTTATCCATCCTTGTTTTCTATCCATTTCATTCCTCTCCATTTTCTCTTCCTAACCCCATTCTATTCTATCTTAATAAATCAAAATACCAAAAAGAACTCTTTTCCACACTCCATATTTCATCCCTTTAGTTCTATCATCCATTTCCTTGCGCAAATCCGCCACAAAATAGCGACACGATAAGACCCCGGGTCTCGGGTACAACAGGAAGGTCCAACAAGACCAGGGTAGGGTTGTATGGTTTATGGGTGAGGTATTCATTCCAAAAAGGATTAAAACATTGGGACATTATTCCAAAGATTTGTTTAAGGACTTGAGGATCATTTTTGGTAGTCGGGGGTATATCATAAACCCTCTTCTTTTCGTCCCTTAAGCTAGAAAGCACCCTATCATTCCTTCCCATAACTTCCCTACCCACCCCAGCCATATTCCTTCCATAATGAAACCTCAAGTAACCCTACTAATCGATTTTCCTTCACTGATAATCGACTATCCGACACCCCTGAACTTCTGACAGTTGTAGTTTTTCGGGTAGTAAACCTTCCCAGTAAAGGGTTAGTTTTCTCTCCGAGTGTCGTATCTCTCGAGGAGTGGACGAAGGGAATTAGTTTAATTACTCTAACTAGGCGAAGATTAGGATTGGTTTATGAAAGTCTTCTCGAAACGATTATAAAAAGAAGCAGAGTAAAAATAAATTTAGTTACATAGTATAAGTATAGATCTGGACCCAGGGTCTGGACATCATTTGGATCTATTTTATCATATTACATTAACAATTGGAATAATAATATTTCTATTACTACTCATCCATTTCTAGATTTGTACTTAACCCGTTGTACTTGAATATCATAGTCAATTGACATACAATATTTTTTTTCAATAAATAGCTAATTAAATCTTTCGATATTAATTAACTAAATAAGGCAAGAACAACTGACTAACCATTCCAACATTAATTTAATATAAGAAAATAAACAACAAAACTAGTCCGGACCCTGAGATCCGGACCCTAACTCATACTATGTAAACATAAATTAAGACACCATTTTAATAAATAAAGAAAACTTACAACTTCCGTAAAAGCGGAACAGAACTGATCGGGAGTAGAATTCCTCCAAAAATTACTCTAAAACTACTAAAATGCTAAACTAATACTTGGACTTGGAATATAAGGCTCAAATCCCGAGAGAGGGGATGAAAGTGATGTGTTGAATGGGGAGAATCACGCTGTATTTATAGGACAGAGGCCGAGGCGTCCAAGTCAAAGCGTCCAAGTCCAGGCGTCCAGATCGGGACGCTTGAGCTGCTCCGGCCAACCAGGTTTTGCCACGTGTCTTCCTTGGTCTGCAGTCCAGCCAAGGCGTCCAACTTGGCCAAGCGTCCAAGTTGGACGCCTTGAGGACATGGTCCGTTGGGCTTCGCGGCTGTTACGAGATCTTGGCCCAATTTCACTGATTTTCGGCCCAAACGTCGATTTTACCTTCTCGGAAGCTCGTTCAAGCCCGAAACTTGATCCTTTGATGATTTATTCCCTTTTTCTCAAGCATTTGAACATAAAATGGATAATTTATGATGATTTTATGTGGAATCCCTATTTATGACTCTTAGAGCGAAAATGAGAGTTTTATCCATCGAAATCACATTTTAAGAGATAATTAAATATTATTTACGTGCAATAACGTTTTAATATGATGTAAATGATAAGAACGAAACGGACTTATCAACTTCCTTGGCAGAATCCGAAAACCAAAATAATCGATTATCAACTATTGATAATCGACTATCCTGCCTTTCTGAATTTTCTTGGCCTAAACCACACAATCCCACAATCGATTATTGCTTAAGTGATAATCGACTTTCCCCCTCCCTAAACTCCCAATAATCTTCCCGAGAAACTGAACCCCTTGTTAGTCGATTATCATACCTTAATAATTGATTATCGCTTTCTTTTGTAATTTAAGAAGCTTTGTTCTTATACTAAAAGCCTAATCCCGGAGCTCGGGTGATAGGCACCAACTCCAAGGTAGAGAGGCACGAAAGGCAGCAAGGTAAAGGGAGGAAGTTATAAGGCTATATTGGTGAGGTTTTGTGCCAAGAATGGAGGATTTTAGGGAAGGAAAGACTAGGGAGGAAAATTGCAGTGGGGGAGGAATATTTTTAGGCTTTTGTTTAAGTGGAGAAGTGGAGAGAAAGTTGATATTAAGGTGGTAGATGGGAGCAGGCCGAAAATAAGGGAGAAGAGAGGGTAAATAGCTGCTTAGTATTTTCTTTGGGATAAATAAACCAAGTTGGTGTTAAAGAGATATTACACACTCTTATCCTCACTTGGGGTTCAATCTAGAATTTAATAAAGATATAACACGCTTAACCAAATATCTAGAACCTAACACTCACACTTAAGGAAACCAACCTTAAGATATAGAAATTAGGATTTTAAAATAACAAACACAATGGTTTATTACTTAGAAATGAAAGGAATACAATAATGTTCTCCAATGAGGCCTATGGCCGAAAGTTAAACAAGCAAAAAAAGGAGAATTACTTGGCACCTTCCTAATTCAAATCACTGGAATATTATGGATTGATTGTGTCCTTTTTGTGAAATGAATTCAAAGGATATTGATGGATATTTGGAGGGGGATTTTTGGCCAGTAGTGAGGATTTTGAAACAAGGAAATAAAAGGATGATATTTGGATGATATTTGGGTGATTTGAGGGGGATGTTTTCGGCAGTGTTAAGGGACAAAGAGGGATGGCTATTAGGATGTCAAAAATGGGAGATATGAGTGGGTTATTTTCGGCCCACTTGAGTGACCAAAAGGAGTGAAAGAAATGAGGTTATTTGGTTTATTATAGTTGGAGAAATGTGGTTGTTATAAGGGGTGATATATATATGCTGTTTGGGTAGGGAACAAAGGGGTCCATATGTTGGGGTTTATTATGGGGAATGATATGGATTGTTTTTGTTTCTTGTTATTCGGCCAGGTCTTAGAAAAGAAAGGGGGGATATTTATGGGTTATTTGATGTATGTTTTATTTTATAAGGAAGGATGTGGGTAAGGGGGGGGGGGGGGGTACGGCCATGGCTGAAATAGGAAGAAAAATGTGGTATTGTTTTGGTGTTTTAGGGTGAGGACAATGGATTGTTAATGGGGGTGTTTTGGGGTGGGCTCAGCCTGGGATGAAAAGGAAGAAGAATGGAGTATGGTCTAGGGTATTTTAGGGCGAAGACAATTCCAAGGAAATTATGGTTAAGGGTTTGGGTTTAGGAAGGGTAAATTCATTCCAAAAAGGATCGTAAGATTTAGTCATTAATCCAGTAATTTGTTTAAGGACGTTCGTAGGTACCGGGGGTATATCATCCTCCCCCTCTTCAGAGAAGTTTGTCCTAAAACTTGGGATATCCTCGGCTTCGAAATACGGACTCAAATCTTTGATGTTGAATGTCGCAGATACTCCATAGTCTCCTGGAAGGTTAATCTTGTATGCATTATCATTGACTTGCGTTTTGTGGGGAAACGCTCTTTTCGCAGATGTATCCAAACCAAATCTCCAGGTTGAAAAGTTCTAGGCTTTCTTCTTTGGTTTATGCGTGTGCTCAACCTCTCGTTCATAGCCTCGATTTTGCTACGAACCTTTTCATGAATGTCCTGAATTTCTTTTGATCTCTTTTCTGCTTCCCAACTGAACTTTGTATCCGTCATGATAGGGTCAAGCTCAAGTGGAGTTAATGGGTTCGTACCGTAGACCACTGTAAAAGGAGTCAGCCCGGTAGTTTTGTTTGGGGTGCGGTTGTATGCAAACTCGGCATGGGAAAGAAGTTCTTCCCATTGCTTGATATTTTTCTTTATAAGTGCTCGAAGAAGTGTTCCCAAAGTACGGTTGGTGACCTCCGTCTGTCCGTTAGTCTGTGGATGACTAGCCGTACTAAACTTGAGTTTAGTACCCAATTTACTCCATAAAGTCATCCATAAATGACTTAAGAATTTTGTGCATCGATCCGAAACCATGCTCCTCGGAATGCCATGAAGTTTGACAATCTCTCTAAAGTAAAGATCGGCTACTTGGGATGCGTCATACGTGGTGATGCACGGAACAAAGTGAGCCATTTTAGAGAATCGATCCACCACGACCATGATGGAATCCTTTCCTCTTTGAGTTCTAGGCAGCCCGGTTATGAAGTCTAAGCTCACGTCTTCCCATGGTGTGTCGGGGATGGGCAGTGCTTGATGTCTTCCTTGTGGTAGTGCATGTCCTTTCGCTAGATGACATGTGTGGCAGCGCTTAATGAAGTGTTCAACGTCCCGTTCCATCCTTGGCCAGAAATAGTGCTATCTCATCATCATGTATGTTTTATCGGATCCGAAATGACCAGCGAGACCTCCTCCGTGAACCTCGTCAATGATCGTCTCATGTACACTGCATTTGGGTATGCACAGCTGGTTCCCACGGAAGAGATAGCCATCTTTAATGAGAAATTCACCATAGGGCCAAGTTTTACACTTCTCAAAAGTGTCCTTGAAGTCCTCATCCATTGCGTATAGTTCCTGCAAACAATCAAAGCCAACAACTTTGGTACTAAGTACCGTTAGTAATAAGTGCCGCCTTGACAAGGCGTCGGCTCCTTTGTTGAGGGTCCCATTGCGGTGTTTGATTGTGAAGGTGAAAGTTTGGAGATATTCGACCCATTTGGCATGGCGTGGTTGAAGCTTGTGTTGGCCTTGTATATATTTCAACGCTTCATGGTCAGAATGGAGGATGAATTCTTTGCTCACGAGGTAGTGGCGCCAATGCTCAAGGGCTCGTATCAAGGCGTAGAGTTCTTTGTCGTACGTGGAATAGCGCCGTCTAGTATCATTTAGCTTTTCGCTAAAATATGATACCGGGTGTCCTTCTTGACCTAGGACAGCCCCTATGCCAACTCCAGAAGCGTCACACTCTACCTCGAACAACTTTTCAAAACTAGGCAATGCTAACACAGGAGCGTGTGTTAAACGTTCATTTATCTCCTCAAAAGCTTTCTGTGCTCTTTGATTCCATTCGAACTTCGGATTCTTGGTCAAATCCGTGAGTGGGGCTGTGATAGTACTAAAATCCTTCACAAATTGTCGGTAAAATGAAGCCAAACCGTGGAAGCTTCGTACTTGCTGCAATGATGTGGGAATGGGCCAATCTCTTATTGCTTGGGTGATAAGTTCATTTTGTTCTTATTTTATCCTACATATTTTAAACGTTATTGCACGAAAATAGTAATAAATTTACCCATTAAAAGTGTATATTAGTGACAAAACTTGTGTTTTGTCTCGAGAAGAGTAAAATACGGGTTCCAAATTAAATTAAGTGGATTTGTCAATTTTATGTACAAATTGGATAAAAAGTTTCAGATTTTAAAGATCATAATACTTCGGAGGTAGAAACCAGTGTCCGGGAGCCAATTGGGCCAATACGAAACAATATCAGGCCCAAATTTGCAAGGAATCGCGATTGGAGCCGAATTGGGCTTCGGATTCGGGTTCTAGGCGTCCAAAGTTGGACGCCCGGGGTAGTTGGACGCCCAAGAAATAGAGCTGACGCGGAAATGACACGCGGCGTACGCGGATTGGGCCGAACACGTGTTACGGGCGCGGGCGTCCAAAAAAACAGCGCTCCTCTCACTCATTCCACACCATTCTCAACCCCATTTCGGGTTTCTCCTTTATTTTACTCCATATTTCGTGTATATTAGCTTTAATATTAGTTTGGAAGTATTTTCGGAGGTTTTGACTCCAGATCTGTACTGTTCCGCTTTTCCGAAAGTCGTAAGTTTACTTTATTTAATAAAATGCTGTTTTAATTTATGTTTACATAGTATGAGTTAGGTTCCGGATCTCTGGGTCCGAACTAGTTTGGTGATATATTTTGAATGTTAATTTAATGTTGGAATGGTTAATCTATTGTTCTTGCCTTATTTAGTTAATTAATATCAGAAGATTTAATTAGCTATTTATTGAGAAAATATTGTATGCCAATTGACTATGATATTCAAGTGCAACGGATAAAGTACAAATCTAGAAATGGATGAGTAGTAATAGAAATATTATTATTCCAATTGTTAATTTAATATGATAAAATAGATCCAGATGATGTCCTGACTCTAGGTCCAGATCTACACTTATACTATGTAGACTTGATTTATTATTTTTACTCTGCTTTTTTTACAATCGCTCCTAGAAGACTTTCATAAACCAATCCTAACCTTCGCCTAGTTAGTAAAATTAAACAAATTCCCTTCGTCCACTCCTCGAGAGACACGACACTCAGAGAGAAAACTTGTTAGGGTGAACCGGGGGTCTTATCAAGTTGTTATTTTTGGAGATGGAATTGTGGAATAATGAAGGGGAAATGGGCTGGATGAAAATATGGGAATGTGAAGGAGTTCTTTTTGGGTTTTGATATTATGAAGAAGAGTGGAAAATCAGGGATGAAGGATGGGTTTAGAAAGGATGGGATAAATTCCAAATAAGGAATAAGAGAAACACACTCTTATCTTAATTTGGAGCCAAATTAATAATAAAGGATAAGCTCACCTCTAGATTAACTTGGGGTTGAACTCTAGGATTTAATCAAGATATTACACACTCAATCAAATATCTAGAACCTAAAACTCACACTTAAGATAACCACTCTTAAGATCTAGAATCAGGAATTTGGCTAAAATAGCATCACACTATTTTATGAATACTCAAAGAGTAAAAGGTTTTCAATACTCAAAGATGTGTTTGCAATGGCAATAGGGCCTGGTTATATAGGCAGGGGGAAGGGGGAAGAAATACACAATACATTGAATGTAGACATAAGGAAACTTCCTAGCAACATCCTCTCTCAAAGCCTTGAAATATCAGCCATGTTTTAGGTCCTTTTATTGGAATAAAATCAGGGATGGGTGTGGTTGTAGGGTCTCCAATGAAAGGCAAACCAAGGGGAATGGATAGCATTCTTTTGGACTGATTTGGGGGGATGTGTTCAGCCAACTAGGGGGGGACAAAGGGAAAGGATAATGTGTGGTACTTTGGCTGCATATATGAGGATTTATTTGGTGGTTAAAGGGTTAAGAAAGTACCATGTTTCTCCTGGAATTTTATGGTTGTTTAGTGGGTTGTACTAGGGAACATAGTAGGGACCATGTTGGGTGGATGTTGGAGATGAATGGGGCTGTTTTGGTGTCTTATTGTGACCAGAGATTAAAATAGATAGAAGAGACTTTATTTTGGATATCAAAAAGAAATGAAATATATTTGGATGTTTAGGGTTGGGTTGGACGGAATGGGGGTTGGCTAGCGGAACCCTTAGGTCAATAATGAAAGTTATTTTGGCCTTTCGGGTTAAAAGACCTTTGAATTATCACTAAAATGGATCATAATGTTTGAACGTAAGTCCTTTGGCTCCCATGATTGTGTGAGGCGTGGGGAAGGACCTGAAAGGGTTGGGCTCAGATACATCATCCTCCCGGTCTTCATAAGAGTTTGCCCTCAAACTCAACGGATAATCAAGACCGTCATATGGACTGAGGTCTCTCTTATTGAAAGTGGCAGAAACTCCATCTCTTCTACTGAGAGCAAACATGTAACATTGTTTTTGACCTTGGCTACCACTTCAAATGGACCATCGTCTCGGGGTTGAAGCTTTGCTTTGCGTTTGTCAGAGAAACGCTCTTTTTGCACATGGACCCACACTAGGTCTCCAGGCTGAAAGTGGATGGAACTTTTCAACTCCTTTGTCTTCATAAGCTTTTCACGAGTCTTATGATAAAACTCGAAAGTTTCTTCATCACATGGAACCTGCAAAAACTTAAGAAACTTGGCACAAGGTACCGTGAGCGAAGATAGTCTTTGAGACGAGGCTTCCACATCTTGGCTCATAGCTCCATGTTGAATCTTCTTCTCATCAACTTGCACATTTAAGCTAGTTAAGCCCTAGCCTAAGAACTCATCTCTGGTGGCAGCAACATCCTTCTTCTCTAATTCACCATTGGTCTTATTCTCACCTAAACTTAGATGAGTCTGTTGTTCTCTCCCTTGGTGAGGCATGGAAATGGGTAGGGATAAACATGTGGGTTCCCTTTTTCTCAATTGATACACATCAACATATCCCACAAAATCCGGTGGCCATGGCTTGTCAACATAAAACAAAGAAAAACTACGCAATTGCACTCGTAGTTCTCTTCCATTGTTTAGCCATTCAATGGAGCATGATTTCAAGAGAGGTTTTATTCCAAACTCATTTTGATCAGCCAAACTACTCAATGGTCTATCAATGACCACGAGTTCATCTTCTTCTTAGCTTAGGGACTTAACATCTTGTGCTTGTTCTTGCCCCAAAGTTTCTGGTTGCTTTTCACATTTAACCAAGGCCATCATTCTCTTATTTGGGCATGTAATAGCATAATGACCAGACCTTTGACAATGATAGCAGCTAGTAACATTAGGTTTGGTGGCCGGCTTCTTTTGGAGATTGTAGAATGAGGTGGCGGGTACGGTTTTGCTAGGGGCAGAAAGGGCAGTGGGTTTGGGTTCATGTTGGACCATGGTTTTTGAGTGGGAGGGTACTGAGTTTGTTGGTTTTTGGGTCAGGGATGTTGAGGTTGGTTTACGGTCCTTTTGGACAGTTTGGTTGTGAGGTGAAGAGGGAAATTTTGAAGGGGTTTGAGGTTGGGAGATGGTGCTGGTTTTAGGGCTGTTTTGGGCAGTTTGTGGATAGGTTATATAAGTGGTTTTAGGGGAGCTTTGGGACAGGGGTATTGAAAGGGTTTTGGGGTTTGTTTGGGCAGTACCTAGGGAAGAAAAAGAGATGGTTTTTGAGGAATTTTGGGGCAGGGGTGTGACAAGGCGTTGGGCTCAATTTGGGCAGTAGCTAGGGAAGGTAAAGGGATGGATTGAGTTGGGTTTTGGGTAGTTGAAATGGATGTGGGTTTGGTGATGTTTAAGGCCATAAAATAAGGATGTGTTTTAAAGGTGAAGGTGGAAGATGTTTGGGGTATTTTGTGGGTATAATCTTTGGGCAAAAACTTCTTTATTAAGAGTTTTTGCATCTTTCCCCAAGTTCTCACCTTAGCTTTTCCTTGAAGCTTCCGTTTAGCAGCAATGCTAGCCCACCAAGTAGAGGCATGTCTTTGAAACTTTGCCACCACTAACTTGACCTTCTTGTCTTCAGGTACGTCTTTGAGTGTAAAGAATTTTTCAACCTTTTCTAACCATTTTAAGAACTTTTCAGGATCAGTTCTTCCTTCAAACGCAGGGATCTCCACTGAGTTAGTGAGCTTTTTGATTTGTTTCAATTCATCATAAGTTCAACTTCCTTCTTTAGCTTCTTTTGGGCAGTAGCTAAATCAACTTGAGACATGTTTTGTGAATAGCTTGGCATGGTTTTAAGAGAAAAAGGGTTAGGGAAAAGGTTGGTTTGGCCGAGATGAGAGTAAGGGCTATTTGGTTTTTGGCTTTGGGACAGTGCTGTTAGGTGTGATGAAGGGTTGTTTTGGGGCTAGTTTTTTGTGTGGTTTGAAGTGAGAGTAGTGAGGGTAGGTTTTGGAGAAGGGCTGGCTGAAATGACCAAGGTGTTGTGGTGGTTTCTCTTGGCCGAAATGACCAAAAGGATGGCAAGGAAAGCTGGTTTAACCAAAATCACAACAAGGCTGTTTTTTTTTGGTGAAAGGGTGGCCGAACATAGCCAAGGAGGGGGAGGGATACGTGGTGTGTTTTGAAGCTGTTTTTTTTTGGTAGAAAGATGGGGGGGGCTGAAGAATGTGGTGGTGTTTTTGGGTTTTGGTTTTAGGATGGTTTGGTCAAAGCTGTATAAGGTGACAAGGTGGGTTAGCTTTTGGGTTTTTGGGCTGCCTTTGGCCTCTCAAACCAAATCAAAAAGGCAGGGGAGGTATGGATTTTAGGGCTGGTTCTGGACAATTGGAAATGAAGGAAGAAAAGTGGTTTTTGTTGGGCTGTTATTGGAGTAGGTTTGGGGACGAAATGGTTAAGGGGAAGAGGAAAGTTGAGGGAAGTGTTTTTGGCCCTTAGGGATGTGGAACAATGAGCTTTGATACCAGATGTTAGGGGTGAACCGGGGGTCTTATCAAGTTGTTATTTTTGGAGATGGAATTGTGGAATAATGAAGGGGAAATGGGCTGGATGAAAATATGGGAATGTGAAGGAGTTCTTTTTGGGTTTTGATATTATGAAGAAGAGTGGAAAATCAGGG
>OOIL02003880.1:259348-285339 GCA_900332095.2 Cuscuta campestris | reverse complement strand
TAGCATCACACTATTTTATGAATACTCAAAGAGTAAAAGGTTTTCAATATTCAAAGATGTGTTTACAATGGCAATAGGGCCTGGTTATATAGGCAGGGGGAAGGGGGAAGAAATACACAATACATTGAATGTAGACATAAGGAAACTTCCTAGCAACATCCTCTCTCAAAGCCTTGAAATATCAGCCATGTTTTAGGTCCTTTTATTGGAATAAAATCAGGGATGGGTGTGGTTGTAGGGTCTCCAATGAAAGGCAAACCAAGGGGAATGGATAGAATTCTTTTGGGCTGATTTGGGGGGATGTGTTCAGCCAACTAGGGGGGACAAAGGGAAAGGATAATGTGTGGTACTTTGGCTGCATATATGAGGATTTATTTGGTGGTTAAAGGGTTAAGAAAGTACCATGTTTCTCCTGGAATTTTATGGTTGTTTAGTGGGTTGTACTAGGGAACATAGTAGGGACCATGTTGGGTGGATGTTGGAAGATGAATGGGACTGTTTTGGTGTCTTATTCTGACCAGGGATTAAAATAGATAGAAGAGACTTTATTTTGGATATCAAAAAGAAATGAAATATATTTGGATGTTTAGGGTTGGGTTGGACGGAGTGGGGGTTGGCTAGCGGAACCCTTAGGTCAATAACAAAATTTATTTTGGCCTTTCAGGTTAAAAGACCTTTGATTTATCACTAAAATGGATCATAATGTTTGAACGTAAGTCCTTTGGCTCCCATGATTGTGTGAGGCGTGGGGAAGGACCTGAAAGGGTTGTGCTTGGATACATCAAAACTAACCCTTTACTCGGAAGGTTTACTACGCGAAAAACTACCACTGTCAAATGGAGCCGTTGCCGGGGAGTGGCACGGCATTAGTTTAATTTCTTCTGATTAGCTTGGTGAAGATTGGTTAGAACGATCTTCTCTTTTCTTTTCACCAACCACCCGTAATAATTATTATGGATAACTCCAGTGGTTATTATGGTCCGCCTTCTTTCTACCAATCACCCAACCCCCTCCGTTTCAAACCCATCAATCTTATCACCCACATCAGTACCCATATGGTGATAACTACCAAGACAACAATAGATCTGACTACTATCCCTACCATGAGGAACCACCATATGATACCCCGTCTAGAAACTTTGGATATTCTCCATACCAAGATTCTGATGGGGATAATTATTATGAACCTCATGGTGACCAAGATTACTATGACCAATCTGGGCCTATGTGCGATGATCAATCTGATCCACTCGTCGAAGAGATCATAAGATTAGAACAGAAAATTTTCTATTTCGACGATCTTTTATTCGCTGAAGGCTCCTGGTACGAACCACCCTACTACCGTGACTACACCTTGTTTGCTGAAGAACAAATTGAAGCAAACAAGGTGGCAATTCGAGAAAGAGCAAAACTTCTTGAATCAGTTCGGAAGGAAAAGGAGTTCGAGAGGAGATTATGCGAAGGGTCAGAGATGATGCAGAAAATTGTTGTACCCCACCATGCATCACCAAAGGGTAAGCAAAATCAGGAGTTAATGCTTAATTGTTATAATCCTTATTGGGTTGAATTCATTCCTTCTTTCCATCAAAAAGCCCAAACCATAACCCTTGCTGCCCAAAACCCTCCCTAAGCCAAGCCATAACCCACAAACCTTCTCCCACAAACATCCAAAATCATTTTATCTGTCCAAATAAAGTCTTTGTTATTCATTACTAAGCCCAGGCCGAAGGTGAATAACAAAAGGCAGAATAAAACCTTTGTTTATTTTTTTTTAGACATGATAAGCGATTATCCAACATAGATAATCGACTATTGCTTCCCTCTGAATCCTTCTAACGTATTCCTGCAATGCTCCATAACCGATTCTCTCCCAATTGAAAATCGATTATCATTCATCTCTGAAAATTCTGGGTTAGAACATAACTAATTAATCGATTATCAGTAGACGATAATCGATTATCACACGGCTCTGAACTCAGAAATCAGTAAAGTGGTTTTTGATTGAACTTTAAAGGTTTTGTCATTTAGGAACAAACTTGGCTACATACCATTCCCACTATACATGGACGAAATTCCCATGTTATTATTCAACAAAATCAAAGGCTTTTACAATATAAAACAAAGCTTAACCCCTCATCCATGTGCCTGCCCAAAAGTCTTTGATTGAATAGTAATATTTTGTCCTATATTTCACTAGAAGTCAAGCCATGTTGTTTCCTTTATTCCTTCACCCTAAGGACGAAAATCATACATAAAACCACTCAAAATACATGCCAAAATCCCTGATCATTAGCCAAGAATTCAACTCATTTGGGATATTAACACATGCACAGCATTTGTTTTATTTTGTAGGAAAGAAGTGGGAAGTTTCCTTTGTTGTATTTTATTTATCATGTAATCATGTTTGTTGTATTGTTTTNTATATTAAATCCTAATTCTATATCTTAAGAGTGGTTCTCTTAAGTGGGAGTTTTAGGTTCTAGATATATTAAATAAGTTGAGTGATTCCTTATTTAAATACTAGAGTTTAACCCGAGTGAAGGTAAGTGTGTGTGATTCCTCTTATTATTCACTTGATAAATGCTTCTTTCCCTCTCCCTTGTTTTCTCCTGAATTCAGCCTCCCCTATATTTCTATACCTTCTCTTCTTCTTTCTCTTCTTAAATTGATATCCTAGACTACCCTGGGTCTCGGGTACAACAAAAATGTTGGACGACTTTCAAAGGGAGAGACTAGAAGCTGAGGCTAAAGCTGATCAACTAGTCAATGACCTCTGTAAGGCTGCTGAGCTTAAGCGCTCCCTCGAGTCTCAAGATCCAATGTGGGAAATTAATGCTCAAATAGAGGCCCTAGAACCTAAGACCAACCCTGAAACATTCAACCATTTGGCCCCAGTTCTAGAAGATTCATCCAGACCAACACTATCACAGAAACTCGCGAGCATAACAACTCTCGCTAGGGCTACTTGTTGTACCCAAGACCCGGGGTAGTCTAGGATATCAACTTAAGAAGGGGAAGAGGGAGAGAAGGATGTAGAAATATAGGGGAGGCTGAATTCAAGAGGAAACAAAGTAGAGGGAAATAAGCATTTATCAAGTGAATAATGAGAGGAATCACACACACTTATCTTCACTCGGGTCAAACTCTAGTATTTAAATAAGGAATCACTCAACTTATTTAATATATCTAGAACCTAAAACTCCCACTTAAAAGAACCACTCTTAAGATATAGTGTTAGGATTTTATATATAGAAGTTAGAGAGAGAACTGAGCAAGAAACTTATATTATCACAATATATTTTACAAGCTGATTAATACAAAGAACCATGGCTGAAATATATAGGCCATGGAATGGAGAAACAATACAACAAACATGATTACATGATAAAGAAAATACAACAAAGGAAACTTCCCACTTCTTTCCTACAAAACAAAACAAATATTGTCCATGTGTTGATATCCCAAATGAGTTGAATTCTTGGCTAATGATCAGAGATTTGGCATGTATTTTGAGTGGTCTTATGTATGATTTTTTGTCCTTAGAGTGAAGGAATAAAGGAAATAACATGGCTTGACTTCTAGTGAAATATAAGACAAAATATTACTATTCAATCAAAGACTTTTGGGCAGGCACATGGATGAGGGATTAAGCTTTGTTTTGTATTGTAAAAGTCTTTGATTTTGTTGAATAATAACATGGGAATTTCGTCCATATATAGTGGGAATGGTATGCAGCCAAGTTTGTTCCTAAATGACAAAACCTTTAATGTTCAATCAAAAACCACTTTACTGCTTTCTGAGTTCAGAGCCGTGTGATAATCGATTATTGCCTACTGATAATCGATTAAACAGTTATGTCTTCTAACCCAGAATTTTCAGAGATGTCCAATAGTTGATTAACATTTTAGAAACAATCGATTATCAAAGCTCGGCTTCCAAATCGGATATTTTCAGAGGTGAATGATAATCGATTATCAGTTGGGAGATAATCGATTATGGAGCATTGCTGGACTATGTTAGGAGAATTTAGAGGGAAGCAATAGTCGATTATCTATGTTGGATAATCAATTATCAAGACTTTAAAAGAAGAAAAATAGCAAGCTAAGGTTTTGTTTTGTCTTTTGGTGTTCACCTTCGGCCTAGGCTTAGTAATGAATAACAAAGACTTTATTTTGGACAGAGGAAATGAGTTTGGATGTTGTGGGAGAGGGTTTGTGGGTTATGATTTGGTTTAGGGGGGGGGGTTTTGGGCAACAAGGGCTAAGGGTTGGGCTTTTTGATGGGAAAAAGGAATGAATTCAACCCAATTAGGATTATAACACTCAAGCATTAACCCCTGATTTTTCTTACCCTTTTGTGATGCATGGTGGGGTACAACACTATTGTGGTGATGTTACCTGAATACCCTCCTAGCCAAGTTCCAACCAGCATAGTCGTACATGAGGTGGAACCAACTGAGGGACCTGACTTAGAACCACCTATGCTTATTCAAGAACAGGAGGAGGAAGTTTTGCCTATGACAATAAGCGACCATCTCCTTAATTGTGTTAAAGACACACCTCCAGAGGAACTTGTTCTGGAGGAGATAGAGCCCACTACCTACCCCCAAGATTCCAACGTTCAAGAGCCTGAGGAATCTATAGACGAAGAAATACGTAGCACAGAGGAACCAATAACATCTATAGATAATCATGCTTCATCAGAAGACTTAGACCAAACTTTCTTTGACTCCCTACTTGACGAGTGTGACTTTGTCTGCCCGAATGATAATTGGAGCCAAAAGAGTTGGGATGAACTTCTGGTAAGTGACACTGAAGACTCATCCGTGGGGGAAAGAATCGTCGTAATCATCAAACCGCAAATGGATAGTCAGCCCGTTGAAGACAAGGAAGAAATCAATCTTGCTATGAAGGCCAATGATGTGGATCAACTGAGGAGACTGCCGCCCCCACCCACCTATACAAAGTCTTCTCCATATATCCTGTTTCCACCAAGCCGCAGGAATGAGTCAAGGATCCTGGACCTTGACCGAGCAAAATATCAAACAATGTGGCATCAGAAGAGAGTCAAAAGGGCCAAACTTTATGACTCTCGAATCGGTAAGTCGCGGAAAAAGTGGGTGAGCGTCAAGCTACAGACGTTAAAGAAGCGCTTAACGGGAGGCAACCCGCCATTCAAATAACTAAAATATTTAAGTAAATTCAATAATTTTATTTGTTATTTTTTAGTTCCTCCTTCCCCACCAGTTTTGGGGGCAAGATTTTATGTGTTTGTTTATGTGTGTGCAGATGCCTCATCGTTCTTCTTACCCTACTGTGGACCGTAATGAGGTCCAACTGATTGATGCTGCTTCTAGGACGAGGTTCGATGAGTGGGGATACTCACGGGTGTTACACGAGTCTGTGTGTCTGGCTCAAGACACACTGACGCACTATGGCTATGCAGAGGAGATGGAGGAGCTGCTTGAGGGGACCATATGGCAGCGCCTGCTTCAGATCAGAGTCTAGCCTACCTCTGACCATCGAGTTCTTATGCTCGATATCTGCTGTCCTAGAGATTGAGTCATGACAGATGATTCATACTTTGATCACTGCTGATACCACATTTGCCTTCACTCTTGCGGGCCAGTCATTTCAGTTGACAGTGAGAGAGATGGGTGTTCGTCTCGGGCTCTACACCCAGGAGGAGACCGAGCAGCCTGAGTTCTACGACAATCCCTTTTGTCTTCCTGCAGACTTTGATGCTATAGCTTCTGGAGGGAGCACTCATCTGACAACAAGGATTTCGTCAACAAGAAGAGTAAGGTGCGATACTGGATTCAGCCTAGTTGGAGGATCTTATCTTTTGTTCTCTCGACATCCTTCTTTGGGAGGCCATCGAACACTGATAGGGTCTACGAGAAGGATATGTTTGTCTTCTAAAGCTTGCACGACCGCCAGCCGGTGAACGTGGCTGTGTACCTGGCCAGATTCTTATACTCCCAATCCTACGGGTGTAGGACGCACTTGGTGTGTGGGTTTGTGATTACTTTGCTCTTTCGCTCCCTCGTGGGGAATTCACCCATCCCACGGCCTGTGCAGTTGATGAGGGATTTAGATGACGGCATGCTCCGGAATGCTCACATCCACCGGAGACTCTTTCCTAGCTCTTCTGAGAGCACTACGGCCTCTACTGGCCGCACTTCACATGAGATGGGAGAGTCTTCCGGTTAGTCACAGAGATTGTCTCAGCGCCTTCCTCGTCGACGACCTACCAGATCACAATTGGCTCGCGCTCAGACGGAGGTAGCACTGGCATGGGCCCAGCAGCTCTTGGAGAACCAGAACACACTTATGCAGTCAGTCGCGGCACTCGAGCAGCAGGTGCATGGTTTAGACAGGATACGTGAGGCGTTGGGTTTTGAAAACCCGACAAACCTCCCGCCGCATCAGCAGCGGCCCCGAAACGATGATCCTTCCACCTCTCAGCCTCCGCAGTGATCTCCTACTTTTTCAGAATTTTTTTATCTTATTTGAGCTGGAATTGATGACTTGACTGGTTTAATTGGATTCGTGTTTGACTTCTTCTGGTAAACTTTTATTGTTATGCTTATTTACTATTTCAATCATCATTTTGAATATTTTACATATGCAATCATCTTAGTCATCATATCCTTGATATTTCAACCAAAGATTCTACTTCGAAACACTTTTTTTTGCCGCGAGGGCGCGGTTCCGTTCAAGTGTGAGGAGGATGTGAATTATTGGTTGAAATATTCCGGGTTAGAATTGTTTGCTTTGCATATTTGTGGGTAAAAATTTTATAAGTATGGTCATCAACTCTTTTCTTTAAATAATTAAGTTTTTAGTTATCACCCATAAAAATTGGGAATTTTTAAATTTTTGTCAACTTTTATTCTTTTTCCCTAATTTTTTTTCAAACGATTTCTAAAATCATTTGGGATACATTAGTATTTTCTAAGTTTTTTTAAGATCAATCAATTTTTAAATAGCTTCTTTAAAAATGTCATTTCTCATAAAGGTTTCTTCTAAATATAAGGGTCTATATAAAGAAATTCTAATGGTTTAAATTTTATTTGTTGGGATTGCGCTTAAGTGACGAATTGGAAATTCTATCTTCGTAAAGGGGCTCTGCTTCTCCCGTTAATCGCATAAGGCGAGGGAGTAAGTATGCATTTGTTATAGAATAAATCCACAATCTCAATAATAAAATATGCCTTGGTGATTCCGAGATTTCTCTCGTGATAAATAATGCTTAATAAAATAGGCCCTTATTGCGTGACAAAAACCTTTTTGGAAATCCATTTTTATTAGAGCTTTTAAACGCTTTTTGATTTTAAAATAATCCTTAGAAATATGATTGTCCCACTGAAAAATTAGAATTTAGTTTTGATTTAATTGGGTAAAAATATTGGTTTGACAAAATACTTTTAAATTTCTGACAATATGGGTGAGAATCTATAAATTTACTTGTTCATGCAAAAACGTTGATGACCATCTTATCTTTCTTTTCCTTGAAGTTGTGCAACTTAAACTTTTCCTCTGTGATTACTAATTTGTTTTCATACTTAACTTATTCAATTTGTTGCTTGAGGGCAAGCAACGTTTAAGTGTGAGGAATTTGATAAGTTCATTTTGTTCTTATTTTATCCTACATATTTTAAGCGTTATTGCACGAAAATAGTAATAAATTTACCCATTAAAAGTGTCTATTAGTGACAAAACTTGTGTTTTGTCTCAAGAAGAATAAAATACGGGTTCCAAATTAAATTAAGTGGATTTGTCAATTTTATGTACGAATTGGATAAAAAGTTTTAGATTTTAAAGATCATAATACTTCGGAGGTAGAAACCAGTGTCCGGGAGCCAATTGGGCCAATACGAAATAATTTCAGGCCCAAATTTGCAAGGAATCGCGATTGGAGCCGAATTGGGCTTCGGATTTGGGTTCTGGGCGCCAAAGTTGGACGCCTAGGGTAGTTGGACGCCCAACAAACACATCGCTCCTCTCACTCCTTCCACACCATTTTCAACCCCATTTCGGGTTTCTCCTTTATTTTACTCCATATTTCGTGTATATTTGCTTTAATATTAGTTTGGAAGTATTTTCGGAGGTTTTGACTCAAGATCTGTCGTGTTCTGCTTTTTCGGAAGTTGTAAGTTTACTTTATTTAATATAATGCTGTTTTAATTTATGTTTACATAGTATGAGTTAGAGTCCAGATCTCTGGGTCCGGACTAGTTTGGTGATATATTTTGAATGTTAATTTAATGTTGGAATGGTTTAATCTATTGTTCTTGCCTTATTTAGTTAATTAATATCGGAAGATTTAGTTAGATATTTATTGTGAAAATATTGTATGTCAATTGACTATGATATTCAAGTGCAACGGATTAAGTACAAATCTAGAAATGGATGAGTAGTAATAGAAATATTATTATTCCAATTGTTAATTTAATATGATAAAATAGATCCAGATGATGTCCTGGTTCTAGGTTCAGATCTACACTTATACTATGTAGACTTGATTTATTATTTTTACTCTGCTTATTTTACAATCGCTCCGAGAAGACTTTCATAAACCAATCCTAACATTCGCCTAGTTAGAAAATTTAAACTAATTTCCTTCGTCCACTCCTCGAGAGACACGAAACTCGGAGAGAAAACTAACCCTTTACTAGGAAGGTTTACTACCCGAAAAACTACAACTGTCATTGGGTCTTCTTGTCGTCCACTTTAATGCCTTCGCCTGAGATAAAATATCCCAAGAACTCTGTTTCTTGAGAAAAGAACTGACTTTTCTCAAGATTCCCATATAGCTTTTCATCATCTAACCTTTTAATCACCAAGGAAAGGTGATTAACATGGTCTTCTTCACTTTTGCTATAGATCAAAATGTCGTTGAAGTAAACTACGACAAAATGACCGATAAAAAAAATTAGCACTTGGTTCATGAGCCTCATGAACGTACTCGGTGCATTGGTTAGACCAAACGGCATGACTAGCCATTCGTATAACCCAAACTTCGTTTTAAACGCTGTCTTCCATTCATCACCTTCATAGATACGAATCTGGTGGTACCCACTTCGAAGATCAATCTTCGAGAAGATTTTGGATCCATAGAGCTCGTCCAACATATCTTCAAGCCTAGGTATCGGATACCTATACTTGATGGTGATTTTGTTTATCGAACGACTATCACAACACATCCTCCAAGTACCGTTCTTTTTAGGTACCAAGAGAGCCGGGACAGCGCATGGGCTTAAGCTCTCTCTAATGAATCCTTTGCCAAGTAATTCATCCACTTGTCGTTGTATCTCCTTAATTTCCTCGGGATTCATACGGTAGGCGGGTTTGTTAGGGAGGGCAGCCCCTAGAATCAGATCGATCTTATGTTGTATGTCCCATTTTGGAGGAAGACCATGAGGGATATCATCAGGAAAGACTTGGGAGTATTGTTGGATGAGGTGTTTGGCTAAGGGATGGATAAAAGGAGGGGCAGGGGCTGGTTCGGCCTCAAGGGTGTCAAGGAGAATGAAGTCTTTGTGATGTTCGTATTCGTGTTGTTTGGAGTGGAGTATGGTAGAGAGGAGGATGGGGGGATCTTTTTTGGTGGGTGGGGTGGCCGAATGAGTGGCAGGGGGTAGTGAAGTGAGGGTGATCTTCTTCTTATTCATGAGGAATGAATAAGTGTTGGCGAACCTGTCATGAAAAACTTTGCGATCAAAGAGCCAAGTCTGCCCAAGAGAATATGGCAAGCATCCATAGGTATAATGTCACATCATATCTCATCGGTGTAGCTTTTCCCGATTGTTATACCCGAACCCGGGGTCTTATCATTTAGATAATTTGAGGGCGGGATTATGGAGGAATTGGTAGCAAACCAGAACAGCTGTTAAACTTCAAGAGAGGCTGATAGTCGACTGACAGAAGGAGACAATCGATTGTTAGAGACTGCAGGAATCCTGGGGGACGTGATAATCGATTGACAAAAGGAGACAGTCGACTATTGAAGGCTACAGAATTTCTGGGGAAGCTGATAGTCGATTGTCTAAGGAAGACAGTCGACTGTTGAAGGCTACAGATGTTTTTACGGAGGGCTGATAATCGATTCCCTCAAAGGATAATCGATTATTTGACAGGTTTCTAGGCAGGAAGAAGGGTGTTTTGTGGGGGAATGGCTTGGAAATATATGGAGATGATGAAGGAGTTCTTTTGGGGTATTTTAATGGAGGAAAAGAATAAGGTTAAGAAGAGAAATGGGGGGATATGAAATGGAAGAAAATCAGGGATGGATAAACCAAGTTGGTGTTTAAGAGATATTACACACTCTTATCCTCACTTGGGGTTTGAATCTAGAATTTAATTAAGATATGACACACTTAATCAAATATCTAGAACCTAAAACTCACACTTAAGATAACCACTCTTAAGATATAGAATTAGGAATTTGGCTAAAATAGCATCACACTATTTTATAAATACTCAAAGAGTAAAAGGGATTTTTAATATTCAAAGATGTGTGTTACAATGGCCATATGGCCTGATTATATAGGCAGGGGAAGGGGGGAAGGAAAACACAATACATTGAATGTAGACATAAGGGGAAGCTTCCTAGCAACATCCACTTCCAAAGTATGGGGTAACACCCATTGAATCATGTCTCCAAAGTGGAATAAAATTCAGGGATGGGGCTGGGGTTGTGGGGGTTTTGAGGTTTGGTTTGTAGTGGTTGTTTCCTGGTTTTTAAGGCTATTATTTGGGTAAAAATGAGGGGTTGTGTTTGGCCAATAAAAGGGGACAGGGCTGGGAAATATTAGGGGTGGTTTTGGACATATGGGTTTGGGTTATTGTGAGGAAAAAATGGGCAGGAATGAATGGCTAGTGGTGGGTCAGGTTTTTGGCCTTTTGTGGGTGTTTATGTTGGGATTGTGAGATTTAATTGGCCAGGAAATAAAGGGAGGAGAGAGGGTTTTATTTGTTTATTGGAAAGGCTTAAAAGAAGGAAAATAACAACAAACAAAAGGTTTTGGTTCACACATTCTTATTTTGGCTAGGGGCTAAAATAAGAGTAGGAAAACTTTATTTGGAAAAAGGAAATGTTTTTGGATGTTCAGGGTTGGGTGGGGTGTTGGTTCGGCCTAGGGGGGTGTAGGACAACCACGGTGTCGGTTTGGGCTTTGAGATAGGGCAACAGAGTGAATTTAATCCAAATAACGTCGCCACACTTCGGCCTCATTCTCTTGATCCGCCTTCCCTTTTGTGGGCTACGGGAAGTCTTCGTGGATGCTCCCGGATATCTAACACCGATGCTTAATGAGACCAAGCTTTGTGAATCCACACGCAATCCTTTTCCGTGATTCAACCACTGGATTGTATATGGCTTAGGATGGGGTGAGGTTTTAAGCTTTAGTTTTTCAACCGATGTTTTGGAAGCGATGTTGGTACAACTTCCGCTGTCTACGATCAATGTGCACACCTTCTTTTGGATGGTACAACGGGTGTGGAAGATATTTTCCCGCTGTATTTGTTCATCCGGGGCTGCCATACTGCTCAAAGCTCTTCGAATGACTAAGAGCTCTCCTTCATCCGCACCAATGTACTCTTCTTCTCCTAGCTCTTCTTCGGCCCATGAAGGGCTGATTTCTTCTTCTTCATACTCTACGATGGCCATTATCTTTTTGTTGGGACACTCATTGGCATAGTGTCCTATCCCTTGACATCGGAAGCATTTTGGGGTTCGGGTATTGGTGGGGTTGGTTTTTGGAGGTGGCGGGTTGGATGATGAAGGGGTGGAGGTTGGTTTTGAAGAGGAGTTTTGGAGAGTGGAGGGTGTTATGGAAGTGGAGGTGTTGTACCCGAGACCCGGGGTCTTATCGAGTAGCTATATTGTGGCGGATTTGCGGAAGGAAATGGATGTTGGAATTGAAGGGGTGAAATATGGAGTGTGGGAAAGAGTTCTTTTTGGTGTTTTCAATGAGAGAAAAGAATAAGTTTAAGAAGAAGAAATGGTGAGGAATGAAATGGGCAGAAATAAAGTGAAGGGATAAACCAAGTTGGTGTTAAGAGATATGACACACTCTTATCTTAACTTGGGGCTTTTATCTTCTTTTACACATTAATAATCACTACTAATGTATAAAATTAGACTCCTAACACGCACTCAAAAGTAGCCAACTTTAGAGATATTTCATTAGGAAATTCTGATAAAATAGCATCACACTATTTTAAAGGAATTACTCAAAAGAGTAAACAAGGTTTTTAATTCAATAATCTGATTTTCATGGCCTATGGCCGAACTAGTTATATACATTACAAGAGAGAAAAGAAAGAACATTATAACAAGGAAACTTCCATCAACATTATCTTCACAAATCAAGGAACAATGACTTGTTTATTATCTTCTCTTAGTGGAGTGAATTTATGACCAGAATGAGGATCTCCTTTGGCTTGTTTTAGGATGTGGATTCGGCCTTATGTGTACAAAGTCAAGAGGGAGGGATTATGGCTTCGTTTGAGGATATTCTTTGGCTTTGTGTGGAGACTTATTCGGCCTTTTGTGTGGGAAAAAAAATCAAGGAAGGGTCCTTAAGTGGCTGGTTGTACAACTATTCAACAAACTCACAAAAGTGTACTATTCCCTTTATGACTATGAAGAGGGAAATTCGGCCTTATGCAATGGGTAGATATTTAGGTTTTGTTTTGTTGTAAAAGGATGGATTCCTTGTTTAAAATGGGAAGGATATTTCGGCCATATTAGGGAAGAATGGGAAAAAGTCATTCTTGTCCTAAAATGACAAAATAGGAACTATTCAACCAAGGACCACTTTTATGAGATGATTAAATATTATTTACGTGAAATAACGTTTAGAATATGATGTAAATGATAAGAACGAAACGGACTTATCATTTTTGTTTCTTGTTGCCAGGTCTTAGAAAAGAAAGGGGGGATATTTATGGGTTATTTGATTTATGTTTTATTTGATAAGGAAGGATGTGGGTAAGGGGGGGGGGGGGGTACGGCCATGGCTGAAATAGGAAGAAAAATGGGGTATTGTTTTAGTGTTTTAGGGTGAGGACAATGGATTGTTAATGGAGGTGTTTTGGGGTGGGTTCGGCCTGGGATGGAAAGGAAGAAGAATGGAGTATGGTCTAGGGTATTTTAGGGCGAAGACAATTCCAAGGCAATTATGGTTAAGGGTTTGGGTTTAGGAAGGGTAAATTCATTCAAAAAAGGAACGTAAGATTTAGTCATTAATCCAGTAATTTATTTAAGGACTTTACTAGGTACCGGGGGTATATCATCGGGTATAACATTTGGTATCACATTTGGTATCAGAGCTAAGTGCTAAACATCCCCAAGGCCCATTCACCATCCCTACCAAGAAGTAAGCATTTTTGAGCTCAAAACTCCCTTTCTCTCTCCCTAAACCCCACAACCAAACTAAACTGCGCTTCTCACCTTTTTCCCACTTCAACCATGTCAAATGAATCCCAACCCATGTCCCATGAAGAGCTTGTTGCCTCCAACGTAGCCTTGAAGGCCCAAGTTGAATACTTGGCCAAAGAAGTGGCTAAGCTCACCAAGATAAAGCTCAAAACCCTTTAAGGAAGTGATCATGAGGATGATGCTAGCACCAGTAGCACCAACAAGGCCAAAACTAATGACGGGTCTGACTTCAAGGTTGATGTCCCAACTTTTGAGGGAAAGAACAACATGGACGAATTTCTAGAATTGCTAGAGAAGGTGGAACGCATTTTCAATTTCAAAGAAGTCTCCGATGAGAAGAAGGTCAAGATAGTGGCCTTGAAGTTCCACAAGGATGCATCTACTTGGTGGACTAATACGTGCACCAAATGGAGAAGAAACCACAAGGAGCCGGTGGCTACATGGGCCAAAATGAAGTCTCTCTTAAAGAAGAAGTTCTTGCCCGCTGAATATGTTCGTGAGAATTTTGCCAAGCTTCAAACGCTTAAGCAAGGTTCTAAATCGCTTGAAGAATACACCCGCGAGTTCGAGGAACTCTTTCTAAGGTGTGACTTGCAAGAAGATGATGAGCAAACCTTTGTACGATAACTATTCTGCTTAAACCTACAAATAGCCAATACGGTAGAGTTGCAAAGTTAGGAATCCCTGGAAGAGCTTACCAAACTAGCCCTTAAGGTTGAAGCACAAATAAAGAAATCCAAAGCCCTTCTTTCCAAGGGTAACTCCTCCTACACACGGCCCAACCCCACTTTCCAAAAGCCAAACTATCCCCCATCCAAAGCACCCTTCAACTCCACCAAAACTACCCCTACCACCCACGGATCCCTCCCCTCTCCCTCACCTAAGAACCCCTCCTCCTCTCTTCCTCCTAGAACGGACTCGACAAGGAAAGCACCCATTTGCTTTCGATGTCAAGGACGACGAGGTCATTATGCTAACGAGTGCCCCAACAAAAGGTGATGGAAATCGTTAAGTGTGATGAAAAAGAATTTGATCCAACTTGGGCTGAAGAGAACATGGAAGAAAACAAAGAGCAAGATGAATGCATTGGCCCCGGTGAAGGAGAGCTATTGGTCATTCGAAGGACTTTGAGTACCATAGCATGTCCCGAAGAACAATTGCAACGGGAGAACATTTTAACACTCGTTGCACCGTACAAAAGAAGGTGTGTTCTCTTATCTCTGTGTTTTTCCCCCACCAAAGGAACATCAACAAGTGTCCATTAATTCCTTTAGTTTGTGTGAATAAGAGACTTGGTAGTCTCCTTTTTCTATGCCTATATAAGCTCATTCCTGAGCATTCTAAACACACATTGTATTCCCATTTTCAACTTAGTAATACACTTGTTTGTGTGTGCTATTTTAAATCCCTAAATCTATATCATAAGAGTGGTTCTCTTGAGTGTGAGTTTTAGGTTCTAGTTATATAGATAAGTGTGTCATATCTTATTTGAATATTAGAATCAACCCCAAGTTAGGATAAGAGTGTGTAATATCTCTTAACCCCAACTTGATAATATCTATCCCTGATTTTCTCCCACCCTATATCCCTCCATTTCTCACTCTAAACCCCCTTCTTTTCGTCCCTTAAGCCAAAAAGCACGCTATCATTCCTTCCCATAACTTCCCTACCCACCCCAGCCATATTCCTTCCATATTGAAACCTCAAGTAACCCTGCTAATCAATTATCCTTCACTGATAATCGACTATGTGACAACCCTGAACTTCCTTGGCAGAATCCGAAAACCAAAATAATCGATTATCAACTATTGATAATCGACTATCCTGCCTTTCTGAATTTTCTTAGCCTAAACCACACAATCCCACAATCGATTATTGCTTAAGTGATAATCGACTTTTCCCCCCTCCCTGAACTCCCAATAATCTTCCCGAGAAACTGAACCCCTTGTTAGTCGATTATCATACCTTAATAATTGATTATCTCTTTCTTCTGCAATTTAAGAAGCTTTGTTCTTATACTAAAAGCCTAATCCCGGAGCTCAGGTATAACATTTGGTATCAAAGATAAGTGTTGAACATCCCCAAGGGCCATTCACCATCCCTACCAAGAAGTAAGAATTTTTGAGCTCAAAACTCCCTTCCTCTCTCCCTAAACCCCACAGCCAAACTAAACTGCCCTTCTCACCTTTTTCCCACTTCAACCATGTCAAATGAATCCCAACCCATGTCCCATGAAGAGCTTGTTGCCTCCAACGCAGCCTTGAAGGCCCAAGTTGAATACTTGGCCAAAGAAGTGGCTAAGCTCACCAAGATAAAGCTTAACGCCCTTCAAGGAAGTGATCATGAGATGATGCTAGCACCAGTAGCACCAACATGGCTAAAACTAATGATGGGTCTGACTTCAAGGTTGATGTCCCAACTTTTGAGGGAAAGAACAACCTGGACGAATTTCTAGAATTGCTAGAGAAGGTGGAACGCATTTTCAATTTCAAAGAAGTCTCCGATGAGAAGAAGGTCAAGATAGTGGCCTTGAAGTTCCACAAGGATGCATCTACTTGGTGGACTAATACGTGCACCAAATGGAGAAGAAACCACAAGGAGCCGGTGGCTACATGGGCCAAAATGAAGTCTTTCTTAAAGAAGAAGTTCTTGCCCGCTGAATATGTTCGTGAGAACTTTGCCAAGCTTCAAACGCTTAAGCAAGGTTCTAAATCGCTTGAAGAATACACCCGCAAAGTGATGTACCCCTGAATGACTCCAACAAAACCCAAACTCTTCCAACATATCCAAAAGTCTTCTTTCTTTTCCTTAATTCAAAATAAAGTCTTTCCTATCAATTTTTAACTCCAGGTCAAAAATGAAATCAAAGGAAGACAAGTCAAACCTTAGTTTCTTGTTATCTTTTAAAACCTTTGTTTGTTTCTTTTCAAATCCTTTTATCCAAATAATGTCTTTCCTTCTTTCTCTTCCCATCCTGATCCTGAAAGCCTGAATAATTGATTATACACAACTGATAATCGACTATTCTATCATTCTGATACCTTGTCACAAATTAGCAACCTCCAACAATCGATTATCTTCAAACTAATAATCGATTATCTGTGTACTCTGAAAAATACCCAGTTTTGGTGCAAGCCGTGTTAATCGATTGTGCTTCAGTGTTAGTCGATTATTGGGCGTCTCTGAATATTTCCGGTTTGGAACCAAATCTTGCTAATCGATTACCCACAGATATTAATTGATTATTCTACATCCCTGAACCTTGAAACTCAAAGTTATTCAATTCTTGTTTGCCTTTTCTAAGCTTGGGTATAAAGCTGAAATTATCCCCTGATTTTCAACAAAGGATAAAGTCTTTGGTTTCACAAAGCAAAAACATAATCACTTTTGAAACAAAGGAACAAAAATCAGAAACAAAGTCATTGAATGAACAGTGCTGTTTTGGCATTTTATTCACAAAAGTCTAAAGCTTGATTCCCTTTTGTTTTCTTCCTTATATGCACGAAATTCTCCCTAAATAAACCCAAGGAAGATCAGCCCAAAATCAGGAGAAGCATCTTGGAAAATCATCTCACATGGAAGGACATTAATCTTTGATTTTTAGGAAAGAAGTAGGAAGTTTCCTTTATTGTATTTTTCCTTATTTGTTGTTATATAAATACTTCAGCCATGAGGCCATTGTAACAGAACCAGATTATTGAATTAAAAACCTTGTTTACTCTTTTGAGTAATTCCTTTAAAATAGTGTGATGCTATTTTAACCAAATTTCCTAATGAAATATCTCTAAAGTTGGCTAGTTTTGAGTGCGTGTTAGGAGCCTAATTTTATACATTAGTAGTGATTATTAATGTGTAAAAGAAGATAAAAGCCCCAAGTTAAGTTAAGAATGTGTCATATCTCTTAACACCAACTTGGTTTATCCCTTCACTTTATTTCTGCCCATTTCATTCCTCACCATTTCTTTTTCTTAAACTTATTCTTTTCTCTCATTAAAAACACCAAAAAGAACTCTTTCCCACACTCCATATTTCATCCCTTCAATTCTATCATCCATTTCCTTCGGCTTGCAAGAAGATGATGAGCAAACCTTTGTACGATACCTATTTGGCTTAAACCTACAAATAGCCAATACGGTAGAGTTGCAAAGTTATGAATCCCTAGAAGAGCTTACCAAACTAGCCCTTAAGGTTGAAGCACAAATAAAGAAATCCAAAGCCCTTCTTTCCAAGGGTAACTCCTCCTACATACGGCCCAACCCCACTTTCCAAAAGCCAAACTATCCCCCATCCAAAGCACCCTTCAACTCCACCAAAACTACCCCTACCACCTACGGACCCCTCCCCTCTCCCTCACCTAAGAACCCCTCCTCTCTTCCTCCTAGAACGGACTCGACAAGGAAAGCACCCATTTGCTTTCGATGTCAAGGACGACGAGGTCATTATGCTAACGAGTGCCCCAACAAAAGGTGATGGAAATCGTTAAGTGTGATGAAAAAGAATTTGATCCAACTTGGGCTGAAGAGAACATGGAAGAAAACGAAGAGCAAGATAAATGCATTGGCCCCGATGAAGGAGAGCTCTTGATCATTCGAAGGACTTTGAGTACCATAGTATGTCCCGAAGAACAATTGCAACGGGAGAACATTTTTACATTCGTTGCACCGTACAAATACTTGAGAAAAAGGGAATAAATCATCAAAGAATCAAGATTCGGGCTTGAACGAGCTTCCAGGAGGTCAAAAACAGTGTCCGGGACCAAAACAGAGCAAAATTGGGCCAAAATCACGAAACAGCCGCGACACCCAACGGACCAAGGCCTTAAGGCGTCCAACTTGGACGCTTGGCCAAGTTGGACGCTTGGGAGTTGGACGCTTTGGCTTAATTGTAGCCCAAGAATGACACGTGGCAAAATCTGGTTGGCCGTGGACGCCTTGGCTCCGTTCCTATAAATACAGCGCGATCCCTCTCATTTTTATCATCCAACTTCATCCCAACTTCGAGATTTACTCTTCTAAACTCCATTATAGTTTGTAGTATAGTTGTAGTAGTTAGTTTTGAAGTATTTTCGGAACTCTAGATCTGTTTTGTTCCCCTTTTATGGAGGTTGTAAGTTTTTCCAATTTAATATAATGTTGTTTTAATTATTTTTCATAGTATGAGTTAGGGTTCAGACCCATGGGTTCAGACTAGTTTGGTTGTTTATTATGTTAAATTAATGTTGGAATGGTTAATCTATTGTTCTTGCCTTATTTGGTTAATTAAACTCGTAAGATTTAATTGGCTATTTATTGAGAAAATATTGTATGCCAAAGGCATATGATATTCAAGTGCAACGCATTAAGTACAAATCTAGAAATGGATGAGTAGTAATAGAAATATTATTATTCCAATTGTTAATTTAATATGATAAAATAGATCCAAATGATATCCTGACCCTAGGTCCAGATCTGCACTTATACTATGTAAAATTGATTTATTATTTTTACTCTGCTCCTTTTATAATCGTTCCGAGAAGACTTTCATAAACCAATCCTAACCTTCGCCTAATTAGATTAATTAAACTAACTCCCTTCGTCCACTACTTGAGAGACACGACACTCGGAGAGAAAACCAACCCTTCACTGGGAAGGTTTATGTTGGGTTCTACGCTTGGATAGGGCAGCGGAAATATAAAAATTTTGGGTCCAAACGTAGATCCACCCAGGACCTCTTATGATTATTATAAGTTATTGTTTAGAAATATACCTTTCTTGGCGAGCAAGTAACGATATATGTGCAGGTTGATGGATTGATCCAAGAGCTAGCCACAAAAGTATATGACCTCCAGTTGAGACACACGAACAACTAAGTATATATATATACACTTATATATATATATATATATATATATATATATATATATATATATATATATATATATATATATATATACGGCGATACATATATAAATATATATACGCACATACATATAAATATAAATATAATGTTATATTTTGTTCCTTAAATAATATTTGACAAACTTAATTATCATATAATTAAAATGTCCAAATATCAAATATATAAATATATATATTCTAGCGCCTTAATAATAATAAAATAAAATAATAAAAAATTTATTATTCACATATATATATCCGAATATATATATACTTTATTATTATTAAATATATTTGACAAACTTAATTATCACATAATTAAAATGTCCAAATATAAATATTTATTTATATACGTGTTTGTGTATCTAATCATATTGTCACACAATATAATATACACAACATATAAATAAAGTGCAACTTTACTCCACTTAAAATATTCTACACTTTCATATGTTCTATGTGTGTGACCCTATTCTAGGCATCTATAAAATTGGCCATAGTATCGATTAAATACTACAAGTGATAAGAGGTATCTAGCAACACATAATCACCCACAAATTATAGATTAAAGCTCTTGGAACAATTCCTTCAACGACACATCCTATTTGTATAACCCTTATCCCTTTATCACTAATATCTTGATTTAACACAATGTATGGGGTGTGTCACCTTGTTAAAGTTAAATCGATGGTTTACTGATTCTTCGATTGACTTGTGGGATTCAAATAACATATTTATTTGGGCATGGCCATGCACTTCCCAAGTCACATCAATCAGTGGGCCCTAAGATATTATACTTCATTAAAGAAGGGATAAATTCTGTCTACGTCATTCACATCTTCGCTTAAGTTTCATTGCATACCCAAAACATAACTGTACATCCACCAATATTTCAGATGGCATAAATCATGCCTCAAAGNCTCAAAGTATACAACTCAACTTACCAAAGAATGTAATGACTTCAAGTCAAAGGATAGTTATACTAATGGTCGCATGAGAATAATATTAACACTTTAACTCAAACCCATATATTATTCTCATAGCGGGTCAATCCAGCAACATATCCAATATGGTTGCCTACGTATAGATTCAGATAACACTTTATCTATAGCCTATGAGACGCAGCTATCTCATCTCATACGTATTAGTATTGATATATTATGATGTCCGTATTGTCATAATATTCGACTAAGGATATTTTAGACGTAGCCTCTATCTTTGTAACAGCCTCATAATTAGAACATCGTAGTTCTCATCTATGTTACTAGAGCGCCTACTCTATGGACTAAAGCTATGTTTAAATCACACGAGACAACTTAAACAATCTTTAGGGTCTATTGTTCTTGATATAATATAGATATGGAATCATAAGTTGGCCTCTAGGGCTCACTTATATTCAACAGTTTACTACCCGAAAAACTACAATTGTGAAATGGCGCTGTTGCCGGGGAGTGGCACGACATTAGTTTAATTTCTTCTGATTAGCTTGGGTGAAGATTGGTTAGAACGATCTTCTCACCTCTTTTCACCAACCACCCGTAATAATTAATATGGATAACTCCAGTGGTTATTACGGTCCGCCTTCTTTCTACCAATCACCCACCCGCCCTCCGTACCATCCACCTTAACACCCACATCAGAACCCAAATGATGATGACTACCAAGTCAACAATGGGTCTGACTACTATCCCTACCATGAGAAACCACCATATGATACTTCGTCTAGAAACTTTGGATATTCTCCATACCAAGATTCTGATGGGGATAATTATTATGAACCTCATGGTGACCAAGATGACTATGACCAATCTGGGCCTATGTGCGACGATCAATCTGATCCACTCGTCGAAGAGATCATAAGATTAGAACAGAAAATCTTCTATTTCGACGAAGTCTTATTTGCTGAAGGCTCCTGGTACGAACCACCTTACTGCCTCGACTACACTCTGTTTGCCGAAAAACAAATTGAAGCAAACAAGGTGGCAATTCGAGAAAGAGCAAAACTTCTTGAATCAGATCGGAAGGAAAGGGAGTTTGAAAGGAGATTACGCAAAGAATCAGAAAGGATGCAGAAAATGCTGGACGACTTCCAAAGAGAAAGACTATAAGCTGAGCCTAAAGCTGATAAATTATTCAATGATCTCTGCAAGGCTGTTGAACTTAAACGCTCCCTCCAATCTCAAGATCAAATGAGGGAGATTAATGTTCAAAAAGAGGCTCTAGAACCTAAGACCAACCTTGAACGCATTAACAGTCGTAGTTTTTCGGGTAGTAAACCTTCCCAATAAAGGGTTAGTTTTCTCTCCGAGTGTCGTATCTCTCGAGGAGTGGACGAAGGGAATTAATTTAACTACTCTAATTAGGCGAAGGTTAGGATTGATTTATGAAAGTCTTCTCGCAACGCTTGTAAAAAAGGCAGAGTAAAAATAATAAATCATGTCTACATAGTATAAGTGTAGATCTGGACCTAGGGTCAGGAAATCATCTGGATCTATTTTATCATATTAAATTAACAATTGGAATAATAATATTTCTATTACTACTCATCCATTTCTAGATTTGTACTTAATCCGTTGCATTTGAATATCATAGTCAATTGACATACAATATTTTCACAATAAATAGCTAATTAAATCTTCTGATATTAATTAACTAAATAAGGAAAGAACAATAGATTAACCATTCCAACATTAATTTAACATAATAAACAACCAAACTAGTCCGGACCCAGAGATCCGGACCCCACACTTATAATACTATGCAAACATAAATTAAAACACCATTTTATTAAATAAAGAATACTTACAACTTCCGTAAAAGCGGATTTGAACAGATCGGGAGTAGAATTCCTCCAAAAATTATTCTAAAACTACTATAATAATAAACTAGAACTTGGAACTGAAATATAGAGCTCAATTCCCGAGAATGGGAGTGATGGTGATGGATGGAATGTGGAGAATCGCGCTGTATTTATAGGACAGAGGCCGAGGCGTCCAAGTCGAAGCGTCCAAGTTCAGGCGTCCAGATCGGGACGCTTGAGCTGCTCCGGCCAATCAGGTTTTGCCACGTGTCTTCCTTGGTCTGCAATCTAGCCAAGGCGTCCAACTTGGCCAAGCGTCCAAGTTGGACGCCTTGGGCCCTGGTTTGTTTGGGCTTCGTGGCTGATGCGAGATCTTGGCCCAATTTCGATGCTTTTCGGCCCGAACGTTGATTTTATCCTCCCGGAAGCTCGTTCAAGCCCGAATCTTGATCCTTTGATGATTTATTTCCTTTTTCTCAAGTATTTGAACATAAAATGGATGATTTATGATGATTTCTCATCACACGACATAGAACCGCATGCTTTTTTACTCAAACACTCAAAAGGCCTCATCACGCAATATAGAACTGCGTGCTTTTTGCCATACTCACCACGCCT
This sequence comes from Cuscuta campestris, assembly GCA_900332095.2. Taxonomy (NCBI): domain Eukaryota; kingdom Viridiplantae; phylum Streptophyta; class Magnoliopsida; order Solanales; family Convolvulaceae; genus Cuscuta; species Cuscuta campestris. The sequence goes on along the minus strand of OOIL02003880.1, from coordinate 262,596 downwards.
CATCAATTGACATAGAACCAATTGCTTTTTGGCTAAAACAAGAATCTCGGTCTCACCAAAGTACTCTTTGAAACATCACCCCCTATACTTTGAAAATAACTCTTTTTTTAAGAAATAATAAATACTCATAGCCCGAGAGATAAATGAGTATTTATAAGAAGATTTTCAATAAAGCAACTTAAAATTGATTGATCTTAAAAACTCTTAGTAAATTGAATTTATCCCAAGTCATTTTAGAAAACGATCCTAAAAGGTTAGAGTAAGAATAAAAATTTGACAAAAAAATTTTAAAAAATTCCAATTTTACGGGTGATAACTAAAGTTTCAATTAATCAAACAATTAAAATTAATGACTATTCTATAAGAATCCTTTCCTATAAATATATAGACAAAACAATTCCTACAAGATCATTTCAACTAAGAACTCCTGCCTCCTCACACTTAAACAGAACCACGCCCTCGTGGTTAAGAGTGTTTTTGAATCGAAGTTAATGGTTGAAATGCTCACATGCAATTACTAAGTTATCGCAATACTTATAAGATTCAACAATGAAGATTGAAATAATAGATGACCATAACATGTAAATATGAAATAATTCTTAAGTTTTCTCAAAAGGGTTTTAATAGTCATAAAAAGAATAGAATTCCAAAATAAGATCATATAAATATCCAAAAATGATGTTTTGAATGCAGTAATAGGAAAATTAATGATCTCACTATCCCTGACGTTTGCCTTGCTTAGGACCCGACTCGCCTCATGCTCCGTTTTCTTTGCTCCTTGTTCCTGGATGTAGTCGAGTATTTTCTCCACCTGCCACTGCTGTGTGAGAAGGAGTGTCTCCATGCTCCTCAAACGAGAATCCACAGAATCCTGGAATGCAAACATAGCCTGCGAAAGCTCGCGAAGAGTCATAGGAATGGTATGCTTCTGTCTAGGACGTGCCTCCTTGTCTTCCTTATTGTAGGCAATCATGGCCAAATACCCCGTCGGTGGTCGGAACATGCTTGCAGCTTCTGGGAGAACATTTGGAACTGACATACGTAATCCCCGGGCCAGAAGCGTAACCATTGGCCCACACAAGACAAACTGGCGGTTGCAAGTAGACTGAGCAAACAAGAATCGAGCCACAAAAGTTGCTAAATTGACTGGTACGCGTGCTTCTAGACTCTAGAAAAATAGCATATCGGAATCAAACACCACGTCAGGTTCTTGAGAGCGGCCGAAATAGCTGTGAGCTAATGCATGGTGCAAAATTCTCCAAGACGGACGTGCCCAATTTCTAGCTAAGCTTGCTCCATTATGAAATCTTCCATGCCCATGAGCTTGCCAGAACTTCTTAACATCGAATTCTGGATCCAACTGGTCGCGCAGATTAGCAAAGGCCAGGCTCCACGTTTCATCAAGCGTGTAGAGACCAATCAACCACCCTAAGTCTGCCACGGTAAGGTTCAGTAGTCGACCCATCAGAGTGAACGTGACCTTTGTGGTGGCGGTGACTTCGGCTGCTGACTTTACCTCCTCTCCGTCATTGAGGAAGCGGAGGGAACAAAGATATTTGATGGTGGCTTCCAGGCTGGCTGGTGCATGCAAGAATAGCAGGATCCTCCATTTTGGGTCATAGAGCAACTCATCAATGTCCTGCCAGTGCCCTAGTTCATCCAGATAGGCAAGGTCCAGCACCATGGGAGGCTGGAGCATCTTCGTGTTTCCCCATGTGAGAAACTTCTTTTTCGCTTCTTCTGAGTGCAAGGGAAGCTCCTCCATGTTCTGCAAGGTGCGGCGGTTTCCATGCGGAATCATCCAAGCAACATCCATCTGTAGAATAGAAAAACGAGTAAAATCTTGCCCCCAACTGGTGCGGCAAGTAAATAGAAAATAAGCATATTTAATAATTTAATTATCTGAATGTCGGGTTGCCCCCCGTTTAAGCGCTTCTTTAATGTCCGTAGCTTGACGCCTTAGCCACTTTTTCCGCGACTTTCCGATCCAAGAGTCATAAAGTTTGGCCTTTTTGACTCTCTTCTGATACCACCTTGTTTGATTTATTTCTTGGTTAAGGTCCAGGATCCTTGACTCATCCCTGCGGCTTGGTGGCAACAGGATATATGGAGGAGACTCTAGATAGACAGGCGGTGGCGGAAGTCTCCTTAGTTGATCCACATCGTTGACCTTTATAGCGATATTGAATTTTTCCTTGTCTTCAATAGGCTGACTATCTATTTGTGGCGGAATGATTATGTCCGTACTTTCCCCTAAAGAAAAGTCCTCGTCGTCACTCACCAGAAGTTCATCCCAGCTCTTTAAGTTCCAACCATCCTTCGGGCAGACATAGTCATACCCGTCAAGTAGGGAATCAAAGAAAGTCTGGTCTGAATCATCAGTTGAATAATCATTTGCGCAGGTTATCATAGACGGAGTTGGCCTTTCTATGCATGATTTTTCCTCATCTATAGGTTCCTCCTTAGAGTCATGGACATTGGAATCTTGGGGATTTGTTGTGTGCACCTTTTCTTGAATAAGCATAGGTGGTTCTGAGTCAGGTTCCTTGGTTGGTTCCACCTCATGTACGACTAAGTTGGTTGGGACTTGGCTAGGCATGGGTTCAGGTAACATTACCACAGTAGCACTAGCGAGAGTTGTTATGCTCTCAGGTTTCTGTGATAGTGTTAGTCTGGGTGAATATTCTAGAACTAGGGTCTGATGATTGAGTGGTTTAAGGTTAATCTTAAGTTCTAGAGTCTCATAGTCTCCCTTATTTGGTCTGGAGATTGGAGGGAGCGTTTAAGTTCGATAGCCTTAAAGAGATCATTGACTAATTTATCAGCTTTAGCCTCAACTTCTAGTCTCTCTCTTTGAAAGTCGTCCAACAATTTCTGTATCATTTCTGATCCTTCACATAATCTCCTTTCAAACTCCCTTTTCTTCCGAACTAATTCAAGTAGTTTTGCTCTTTCTCGAATTGCCACCTTGTTTGCTTCAATTTGTTCTTCCGCAAATAAAGTGTAATCACGGGAGTAAGGTAGTTCATACTAGGAGCCTTCAGCGAATAAAACCTCGTTGAAATAGAAGATTTTCTGTTCTAATCTTATTATTTCTTCGACGAGCGGATCAGATTGATTGTCGTGCATTGGCCCATACTGGTCATAGTCATTGTGGTCACCACGAGGTTCATAATAATTATCCCCGTCAGAATCTTGGTATGGAGAATATCCAAAGTTTCTAGACGGGGTATCATATGTGGTTCCTC
>OOIL02003880.1:217258-252746 GCA_900332095.2 Cuscuta campestris | reverse complement strand
ATCATATTCTAAACGTTATTGCACGCAAATAGTATTTAATCATCTTATAAAATGTGATTTTAATGAATAAAACTCTCATTTTCGTTCTAACAGCCGCGAAGCCCAATGGACCAAGGCCTCAAGGCGTCCAACTTGGACGCTTGGCCAAGTTGGACGCCTTGAGGCCTTAGTCCGTTGGGCTTCGCGGCAGTTTCGTGATTTCGGCCCAATTTCGCTCCGTTTTGGCTCCGAACACTCTTTTTGACCTCCCGGAAGCTCGTTCAGGCCCGAATCTTGATCCCTTGATGATTTATTCCCTTTTTCTCAAGTATTTGACCATAGAATGGATGATTTATGATGATTTTATGTGAAATCCCTTTTTATGACTCTTAGAACGAAAATGAGAGTTTTATCCATTAAAATCACATTTTATGAGATGATTAAATATTATTTACGTGCAATAACGTTTAGAATATGATGTAAATGATAAGAACGAAACAGACTTATCAAATTCCTCACACTTAAACGTTGCTTGCCCTCAAGCAACAAATTGAATAATTACAAGTATAAAGAGAAATTAATAATTACAGAGGGAAGGTTTAAGCTACATATTATGTAGTAAAGAAGAAATAAGATAGTCATCAACCTTTTTGTTAAGAAGAAATGAACCTTTAGATTCTCACCCATATTGTTAGAAATGTAAAAGAATTTTTGTCAAATCAATATTTTTACACCAACCTAAACAACCATAATTTTCCAAACTTTCTTTGGGATAACTACATTTGTAAGAGTACTTCAAAGATCAAATAATTTTTTAATGACTAAATTGGAAAATATGTTCTTGCAAAAGTATTTGTCAAAGTGTAAGGGTTTAATTTTCTTTGGCATAACTTTGTCATGTTGACACGAGAAAAATTATAACCTCATCCCGTGACATGGAACCACGAGCTTTTTGGATATTCACTCTGGAAAGTCTCATCACACGATATAGAACCACATGCTTTTTTACTCTAACACTTAAAAGGCCTCATCACGCAATATAGAACCACGTGCTTTTTCGGCATACTCACCACCCCTCATCAGTTGACCTAGAACCAACTGCTTTTTGGCTAAAACAGAATCTCGGTCTCACCAAAGTATGCTTTGAAACATCACCCCTTATACTTTGAAAATAACTCTTTTTAAGAAACAACAAATACTCATAAGAGCATCAGCAAAAAGATTTTCAATAAAGCACTTAAAAATTAAGTGATCTAAAAAAAACTCTTAATAAATTGTGAATTTATCCCAAATCATTTTAGAAAACATTCCCAAAAGGTTAGAGTAAAAATAAAAGTTTGACAAAGAGTTAAAAATTTCCAACTTTTACGGGTGATAACTAAAGATTAATTAATCAAACAATTAAAATTGATGACTATTCTATAAAAATCTTTTCCTACAAATACATAGACAAAACAATTCCTAAAAAGATCATTTCAACCACGAACTCTTACCTCCTCACACTTAAACGGAACCACGCCCTCGTGGTTAATAGTATTTTTGCATTGGAGTTAATGGTTGAAATGCTCACATGCAATTACTAAGTTATCTCAATACTTACAAGATTCAATGATGAAGATTGAAATAATAGATAATCATAGCATGTAAAAAGGAAATAATGCATAAAATTTTCTCAAAATGGTTTTAAGAGTCATGTTGTGAAATTCCAAAATAAAAATCAATCAAGCATCCAAATCATGTTCCAAATAATAGAGAAAAAGAGACTTTACTGAGGAAGTCAATATTCTCTCAGTAGCCAACTTCAACCAGGAATGCTGGATCAAGAATAATCAAAGGCTATAGAACCTTTGTGTTTACCCCACATGCATAACCTCTTCTTCGCTTCCTCTATTAGGTAATCCCTACGGTTCTCCCATCTGCAAAAACAAAGACAACAAACAAAATAACTCTTGCCCCCAAAACTGGTGCGGCAAGCAAAACCTCAAAAACTAACAAATAAAACTATTGAATTTATTTAATTATTTTAGTTATTTGAATGACGGGTTGCCTCCCGTTAAGCGCTTCTTTAACGTCTGTAGCTTGACGCTCACCCACTTTTTCCGCGACTTCCCGATCCGAGAGTCATAAAGTTTGGCACTTCTGACTCTCTTCTGGTGCCACCTTGTTTGATTTGTTGCTCGGTCAAGGTCCAGGATCCTTGACTCGTCCCTGCAGCTTGGCGGCAACAGGATAAAAGGAGGAGACTCTAGATAGGTGGGTGGTGGCAGAAGTCTCCTTAGTTGATCCACATCATTGGCCTTCATAGCGAGATTGATTTTTTCCTTATCTTCAACAGGCTGACCATCCATTTGTGGTTTGATGATTACGACCGTGCTTTCCCCCATGGATGAGTCTTCAGTGTCACTTACCAGAAGTTCATCCCAACTCTTTTGGCTCCAACTATCCTTCGGGCAGACAAAGTCACACCCGTCAAGTAGGGAGTCAAAGAAAGTTTGGTCTAAGTCTTCTGATGGAGCATGATTATCTATAGACGTTATTGGTTCCTCTGTGCTAGGTATTTTTTCATCTATAGATTCCTCCTCAGACTCTTGAACGTTGGAATCTTGGGGGTAGGTAGTGGGCTCTATCTCCTCCAGAACAGATTCCTCTAGAGGTGTGTCTTCAACACAATTAAGGAGATGGTCATTTATTGCCATAGGCAAAACTTCCTCCTTCTTTTCTTGAGTAAGCATAGGTGGTTCTGAGTCAGGTCCCTCAGTTGGTTCCACCTCATGTACGACTATGCTGGTTGAGACCTGGCTAGGAGGACATTCAGGTAACCTCACCACAGTAGCCCTAGCAAGAGTTGTTATGCTCTCGGGTTTCTGTGATGGTGCGGGACTAGGTGAATCTTCTAGAACCGGGACCTGATGGTTGATGGGTTCAGGGTTGGTCTTAGGTTCTAAAGCCTCTTTTTGAACATTAATCTCCCTCATTTGATCTTGAGATGGGAGGGAGCGTTTAAGTTCAACAGCCTTGCAGAGATCATTGACTAATTTATCAGCTTTAGCTTCGGCTTCTAGTCTCTCTCTTTGGAAGTCATCTAGCATTTTCTGCATCATATCTGATCCTTCGCATAATCTCCTTTCGAACTCCTTTTCCTTCCGGACTGATTCAAGAAGTTTTGCTCTTTCTCGAATTGCCACCTTGTTTGCTTCAATTTGTTCTTCAGCAAACAAGGTATAGTCACGGGAGTAGGGTGGTTCGTACCAAGAGCCTTCAGCGAATAAAACCTCGTCGAAATAGAAGATTTTCTATTCTAATCTTATGATTTCTTCGATGAGTTGATCAGGTTGATCGTCGTACATAAGCCCATTGCGGTCATAGTCATTGTGATCACCATGAGGTTCATAATAATTATCCCCATCAGAATCTTGGTATGGAGAGTATCTAACATTTCTAGATGGCGTATCATACGGTGGTTCCTCATGGTAAGGATAGTAGTCAGACCCATTGTTGACTTGGTAGTCATCATCATATGGGTACTGATGTGGGTGATAGGTTTGGTGGGTTTGGTATGGAGGGCGGTTGGGTGATTGGTAGTAAGAAAGCGGACCGTAATAACCACTGGGGTTATCCATAATAATTATTACGGGTGGTTGGTGAAAAGAAGTGAGAAGATCGTTCTAACCAATCTTCACCCAAGCTAATCAGAAGAAATTAAACTAATGCCGTGCCACTCCCCGGCAACGGCGCCATTTGACAGTTGTAGTTTTTCGGGTAGCAAACCTTCCCAGTAAAGGGTTAGTTTTCTCTCCGAGTGTCGTATCTCTCGAGGAGTGGACGAAGAGAATTAGCTTAATTACTCTAATTAGGCGAAGATTAGGATTGGTTTATGAAAGTCTTCTCGTAACGATTATAAAAGGAGTAGAGTAAAAATAATAAATAAATTTCACATAGTATAAGTATAGATCTGGACCTAGGGTCTGGACATCATTTGGATTTATTTTATCATATTGAATCAACGATTGGAATAATAATATTTCTATTACTACTCATCCATTTCTAGATTTGTACTTAATCCGTTGTACTTGAATATCATAGCCTTTTGGCATACCATATTTTCTCAATAAATGGCCAATTAAATCTTTCAAGTTTAATTAACCAAATAAGGCAAGAACAATAGATTAACCATTCCAACATTAATTTAACATAAAAAATAAACAACCAAACTGGTCCGGACCCAGAGATCTGGACCCTAACTCATACTATGCAAACATAAATTAAAACAGCATTTTATTAAATAAGGAAACTTACAACTTCCGTACAAGCGGAATTGAACAGATCGGGAGTCAAATCCTCCGGAAATACTCTAAAACTACTACTAAAACTAATATACAAAGTATTTTAAGCAATTGAGAGAGTGGAACCCGAAATTGGGTTGAAAATGGATGATAAAAATGAGAAGAATCGTGCTGTATTTATAGGAACGAAGCCAAGGCGTCCAAGTCAAAGCGTCCAAGTCCAAGTATCCAGATCTGGACGCTTGAGCTGCTCTGGCCAACCAGGTTCTGCCACGTGTCTTCCTTGGTCTGCAATCCAGCCAAGGCGTCCAACTCCCAAGCGTCGAATTTGGCCAAGCGTCCAAGTTGGACGCCTTGAGGCCTTGGTCCGTTGGGCTTCGCGGCAGTTTCATGATTTCGGCCCAATTTCGGTCCGTTTTGGCCCCGAACACTCTTTTTGACCTCCCGGAAGCTCGTTCAGGCCCGAATCTTGATCCCTTGATGATTTATTCCCTTTTTCTCAAGTATTTGACCATAGAATGGATGATTTATGATGATTTTATGTGAAATCCCTTTTTATGACTCTTAGAACGAAAATGAGAGTTTTATCCATTAAAATCACATTTTATGAGATGATTAAATATTATTTACGTGCAATAACGTTTAAAATATGATGTAAATGATAAGAACGAAACAGACTTATCAAATTCCTCACACTTAAACGTTGCTNGCGGCAGTTTCATGATTTCGGCCCAATTTCGGTCCGTTTTGGCCCCGAACACTCTTTTTGACCTCCCGGAAGCTCGTTCAGGCCCGAATCTTGATCCCTTGATGATTTATTCCCTTTTTCTCAAGTATTTGACCATAGAATGGATGATTTATGATGATTTTATGTGAAATCCCTTTTTATGACTCTTAGAACGAAAATGAGAGTTTTATCCATTAAAATCACATTTTATGAGATGATTAAATATTATTTACGTGCAATAACGTTTAAAATATGATGTAAATGATAAGAACGAAACAGACTTATCAAATTCCTCACACTTAAACGTTGCTTGCCCTTAGGCAACAAATTGAATAATTACAAGTATAAGGAGGCACGACCTAGAAGGCAGCATACAATTCCTATGACTCTTCGCGAGCTTTTGCAGTCTATGTTTGCATTCCAGGATTCTGTAGACTCTCGCTTAAGGAGCATGGAGACGCTCCTTCTCACGCAACAATGGCAGGTGGAGGAAATACTTGAATACACCCGGGAACAAGGAACAAAGAAGGCCGAGCATGAGGCAGGTCCGAAACAAGGCAAGCGTCAGGGATAGTGAGATCCTTACTTTTCCTTACTGCATTCAGAACATTAATTTTGGATATTTATATGATCGTATGTTAGAATTCTTATTTTCATGACTCTTAAAACCCTTTTTGAGAATATTTTATGAATTATTTCATATTTACATGTTATGGTCATCTATTATTTCAATCTTCATCTTTGAATTTTATAAGTATTGAGATAACTTAGCAATTGCATGTGAGCATTTCAAATAATTAACTCCAATACCAATAACACTCCTAAACCACGAGGGCGTGGTTCCTTTAGGTGTGAGGAGGCAAGAGTTCTTTGTTGAAATGATCTTTTTAGGAATTGTTTTGTCTATATATTTTTAGGAAAAGATTTTTATAAAATAGTCATCAATTTTAATTGTTTGATTAATTAATCTTTAGTTATCACCCGTAAAAATTGGAAATTTTTAAACTTTTTTATCAAACCTCTATTTCTACTCTAACCTTCAAAGGAGCATGTCAATCACCTCACCTTGGTGATTAAGAAGTTAGATGAAGAAAAGCTGTACGGGAATCTCGAAAAGAGCCAATTCTATGCTCAAGAGATGGAGTTCTTGGGATACTTCATCTCTAATGAAGGCATAAAAGTTGATGATGAAAAGAAGACATAAGCCATTAAAGAGTGGCCGATCCCCACCTCTATGCAACAAGTTCGAAGTTTTCACGGACTTGCCTCTTTCTACCGGAGATTCGTAAAAGACTTCAGGCCATCATGGCGTTCCTCGAAGCATGGTATCACATAGAGACACTAAATTCCTTCGTCATTTTTGGATGACTCTATGGAGAAAGTTGGGTACTAAACTCAAGTTTAGTATGTCTAGCCACCCCTAAATCGAGGTCACCAACCGCACCCTTGGAACTCTCCTCCGAGCCCTCATAAATAAAAATATCAAACAGTGGGAGGAGCTACTACCACACACTGAGTTTGCTTTCAACCACACCCCGAACAAGACTACCAGACTATCCCGCTTCACCATTGTATATGGTTCGAATCCCTTGACCCCACTAAGGCTTGATCCTATCATAACGCATACCAAGTATAGTTGGGAAGCGGACAAGAGATTGAAGGAAATTTAGGACCTTCACAACAAAGTTCGAGAAAGAATTGAAGCCGTGTTTGAGAGAATTAGTGCGCGCATCAACAAAGGAAGGAAGGACGCCCACTTTCAACCAGGAGATCTTGTTTGGATTCATCTTAGGAAAGAGCATTTCCCAACGAAACGCAAGTCGAAGCTGTTACCAAAAGCCGATGGACCCTTTGAGATATTGGAGAAGGTAAATGACAATGACTACAAAATCAACCTTCCAGGAGACTATGGAGTATCGGCCACATTCAACATCAAAGACATCACCCCGTACTTTGAGCATGAAGAATTACGAGTTTGAGGACAAACTCTTTTGAAGAAGGGGAGAATGATATACCCCGGGCGACTACCAACGACTCTAAAGTCATTCAGAAAATTAACGGAATAATGGCTAAATGTTATGATTCCTTCTGGACCAAACTTATCAATCCTAAAACCCGCCACATAGCCATAATTTCCCTGAGCCCAAAGCCCACTTAAAACCCAGCCATTCTCATCCAAGCCAAACCCCAAAATATCCAAAATAACAAACCCAAAACTACATTTCTTTTCCTTACCCTTCCTCCCTCCATCCCTGACAAAAAACCCCAGCCCATAACCATGACATTACCACTTCCTTACACCTCAACTTGGTTAAACAAATAGCCACAAAATCCAAGACACTTTTGTTAGGCCTGAACCAGGGGTCTAAACGAGTTGTTATTTTGAGGAGGAATCAAGGGATGATGCAACTTGAGTTCAGGATTCTGGAATAGGTGATAATCGATTTACACAAAGTGACAATCGACTATTGAAGGCTGCAGATTTTAGGGAAAGAGTGATAGTCGATTATTTGGAAAGGATAATCGATTATTGATCCCTGCGGGTGTTTCCAATGGAACTGATAATCAATTGTGGGGAATGATAATCGATTATTTGGAAGAATTCTGGGCAGGAAGAAGGGTGTTTTTGTGGGGGAATGGACTGGAAATATATGGAGATGATGAGGGAGTTCTTTTGGGTATTTTAATTGGAAGAAAAGAGTTAGATTAAGAGGAGAAATGGGGAGGTATGAAATGGGAGAAAATCAGGGATGGATAAACCAAGTTGGTATTTAAGAGATATTACACACTCTTATCCTAACTTGGGGTTTGAATCTAGAATTTAATTAAGATATAACACACTTAATCAAATATCTAGAACCTAAAACTCACACTTAAGATAACCACTCTTAAAATATAGAATTAGGAATTTGGCTAAAATAGCATCACACTATTTTATAAATACTCAAAGAGTAAAAGGGAGTTTTTATTATTCAAGGTGTGTTACATTTGGCCATAGGGCCTGATTTATATATAGGCAGGGGAAGGGGGGAAGAAATACACAATACATTGAATGTAGACATAAGGAAACTTCCTATCTTATTCTCCTAAATCAATAGCATGACCTCCACTTGTTATTGTCCCTTTGGTGGGGAGAAAAATTAGGGATAGGTTGTACTTGTAGGGCAGGATTTTTGGCCATTAGTGGGGGGAGGGAATATGTGAATATAATTCACAATTGATTGGCTTAGGTGGGGCTGTTTTGGGCAGGAAAAAAAGGGGTGGGACAGCAGGTTATTTGGAGGTATTTCCTGGGCTAGATATGGGGTAAAAACATGGGGGTTGAAGGGTGTGGGTGTGGGTCAAGGTGTCTTGGATTTTATGGCTGTTTGTTTAGCCAAGTTGAGGTGTAAGGGAGTGGTATTTGCAGGGTTGTGGCATGGGGTTTTTGGCCAGGGATTCAAAGGGAGGGAGAAAAGGTTTTTATTTGTTTATTAAAAGAAGGAAAATAACAACAACAAAAGGTTTTGGTTTCTTATTATTAACCAGGGAATAAAATAGATGCCAAAGGCTTTATTTTGGGACAAAGAAAAGATAAAAGACTTTTGGATATGTTGGGAGGGGTTGGGATTTTGGTGGAGCCATCCAGGGGTATAACATACTCCCCTTCTTCAAAAAAAGTTTGTCCTCAAACTTTCGCACCACCGTAGGAGATTATGGTTTCATATGAGTATTCCCGGATCAAATGGGAAACTTAATGAACCACCAATATTGAAGTTCACTCCGGACTTAGTTGGCACCTCGTAGTGTATTTTCCGGAATATGATGGCCACCTTGGTTAGTACCTGCTTCACATATCCTTCAAAGATGAAATAAGATTCTTCTTCACCAATTGGACGATAATACTCTGTGTTATTTAATTCCTTAGAATATATAACATCCGGTGTAGTTTCCTCCACCACAACCTCGGAATCTGGTTCTTCAATGAAGACGTCATTTTCATCTTTGACTTGAAAATCAGAGACGTCTTCAACAATGACAAGCTGGTCGTTGAAGCTTTTCTTTTCCTCTTCACAAATTGTTTCTTCAAACAAAACTTCTGCACGTGAAGCTTCTTCATTAATCTTGGCCCATTCTTCATACGGTACGGCATGTTCATTTGGCCATATCCAGTAGATATGACCATAGCCACAACACTTGTAGCACCATTGAGTTGGCCCTTGCAAGATAGCCTCATTGGCGTAGATGATCTCCAGATTTTTGAGGTATCTTTGGACATCCATATCTCAACAACCAGATATTGGAATGATGTAATTCCAACTCTCGGAGTTAGATATTGAAGTCCTTAAAGACATATCAAAAATTTAAAAGCATTGAAAATCATTTGATGCTTCGTCGGAGGTCAAATGAGTAAGATATCCAGACTATTGGCGGAATTGCGTCTTTAACTTCGAATGGACGTATCTCCCAAACCGTAACTCCGAATTGAGTGAAGTCAGCGGCCAGACGTAGATAAAAGAGCAAACTTATAAACTGGAAAGTTTTACCTTAAAATCAATTTTGTACCTTCCTCCGTAATCAAATCTTTGGAGCTGAAAATTTCTGGAAAATTTTGAGAAACTTTACTAGTGCAGCGTTTGCGTCGCCGGTCCTCTGGGTAGTCGTCGAGACTTAAGAAAGTCGTTGAAGCTGAGCTTTGATACCAAATGTTAGGCCTGAACCGGGGGTCTAAACGAGTTGTTATTTTGAGGAGGAATCAAGGGATGATGCAACTTGAGTTCAGGATTCTGGAACAGGTGATAATCGATTTACACGAAGTGACAATTGAATATTGAAGGCTGCAGATTTTAAGGAAAGAGTGATAGTCGATTATCTGGAAAGGATAATCGATTATTGATCCCTGCGGGTGTTTCCAATGGAACTGATAATCAATTGTGGGGAATGATAATCGATTATTTGGCAGAATTCTGGGCAGGAAGAAGGGTGTTTATGTGGGGGAATGGACTGGAAATATATGGAGATGATGAGGGAGTTCTTTTGGGTATTTTAATTCCTTCTTTTCTCACTCTAATTCTCCTCTTTACCCCTCCATACTTTACCCTCTTTTAGTCCCTACCTATTTGGTTCAACCATAAATTCTCTATAATGTGTGAGAATAGGATTGAACCCCAAACTTAGATCTTAAATTAATTCTATATTGTGTGATAATCAAATATCTAGAACCTAAAACTCACACTTAAGATAACCACTCTTAAAATATAGAATTAGGAATTTGGCTAAAATAGCATCACACTATTTTATAAATACTCAAAGAGTAAAAGGGAGTTTTTATTATTCAAGGTGTGTTACATTTGGCCATAGGGCCTGATTTATATATAGGCAGGGGAAGGGGGGAAGAAATACACAATACATTGAATGTAGACATAAGGAAACTTCCTATCTTATTCTCCTAAATCAATAGCATGACCACCACTTGTTGTTATCCCTTTGGTGGGGAGAAAAATCAGGGATAGGTTGTACTTGTAGGGCAGGATTTTTGGCCATTAGTGGGGGGAGGAAATATGTGAATATAATTCACAATTGATTGGCTTAGGTGGGGCTGTTTTGAACAGGAGAAAAAGGGGTGGGACAGCAGGTTATTTGGAGGTATTTCCTGGGCTGGATATGGGGTAAAAACATGGGGGTTGAAGGGTGTGGGTGTGGGTCAAGGTGTCTTGGATTTTATGGTTGTTTGTTTAGCCAAGTTGAGGTGTAAGGGAGTGGTATTGGCAGGGTTGTGGCATGAGGTTTTTGGCCAGGGATTCAAAGGGAGGGAGAAAAGGTTTTTATTTGTTTATTAAAAGAAGGAAAATAACAACAAAAGGTTTTGGTTTCTTATTATTAACCAGGGAATAAAATAGATGGCAAAGGCTTTATTTTGGGACAAAGAAAAGATAAAAGACTTTTGGATATGTTGGGAGGGGTTGGGATTTTGGTGGAGCCATCAAGGGGTATAACAACTTTGAGCCACACCCACACCCTTCAACCCCCCTTTGTTTCTATCATCCAACCTTTTCTCGTGCCCAAAAAAGCCCCACCAAAGCCAATCAGTTGTGAATTATATTCACATATTCCCTCCTACCATTAATGGCCAAGAATCCTACCCTACAAGTACAATCACCACTGTGTTTTTCCCCCACCAAAGGAACATTGATAAGTCCGTTTCGTTCTTATATTTCACATCATATTCTAAATGTTATTGCACGTAAATAATATTTAATCATTTCATAAAATGTGATTTCAATGAATAAAACTCCCATTTTCGTTCTAAAGAGTCATTAAAAGGGATTGCACATAAAATCATCATAAATCATCCATTTTATGTTTAAATACTTGAGGAAAAGGAATAAATCATCAAAGGATCAAGATTAGGGCTTAAACGAGCCTCTGGGAGGATAAAATCGACGTTCGGGCAAAAAAGGAGCAAAAATTAGGCCAAGATCTCGCACCAGCCGCGAATCCCAAACGGACCAGGGCCTAAGGCGTCCATGTTGGACGCTTGGCCAAGTTGGACGCTTGGGAGTTGGACACCTTGGCTGGATTGCAGTCCAAGGAAGACACGTGGCAAAACCTGGTTGGCCGGAGCAGCTCAAGCATCCCGATCTGGACGCCTGGACTTGGACGCTTCAACTTAGACGCATCGGCCTCTGTCCTATAAATACAGCGCAATCCACCTCATTCCAATCATCACTTTCACTCCCATTCTAGGGATTAGCACCTTATACTTCAGTTACAAGTTCTAGTTTATCATTATAGTAGTTTTAGAGTAAATTTTGGAGGAATTTTGCTCCCGATCTGTTCAAATCCACTTGTACGGAAGTTGTAAGTTTCTTTTATTTAATAAAATGCTATTTCAATTTATGTTTGCATAGTATGAGTTAAGGGTCCGGATCTCTGGGTTCGGACTAGTTTGGTTGTTTATTATGTTAAATTAATGTTGGAATGGTTAATCTATTCTTCTTGCCTTATTTGGTCAATTAAACTCATAAGATTTAATTGGCTATTTATTGAGAAAATATTGTATGCCAAAGGGATATGATATTCAAGTGCAAAGGATTAAGTACAAATCTAGAAATGGATGAGTAGTAATAGAAATATTATTATTCCAATTGTTAATTTAATATGATAAAATAGATCCAAATGATGTCCTGACCCTAGATCTGCACTTATACTATGTAAAATTGATTTATTATTTCTACTCTGCTCTTTTTATAATTGTTCCGAGAAGACTTTCATAAACCAATCCTAACCTTCGCCTAATTAGATTAATTAAACTAATTCCCTTCGTCCACTCCTTGAGAGACACGACACTCGGAGAAAAAACTAACCCTTTACTGGGAAGGTTTGCTACCCGAAAAACTACGATTGTCAAATGGCGCCGTTGCCATGGAGTGGCCAACATTAGTTTAATTTCTTCTAATTAGCTTGGGTGAAGATTGGTTAGAACGATCTTCTCACTTCTTTTTCACCAACCACCCGTAACTATTATTATGGATAACTCCAGTGGTTATTGCAGTCCACCTTCTTTCTACCAATCACCCAACCTCCCTCCGTACCAAACCCATCCACCTTATCACCCACATCAGTACCCATATGATAATACCTACCATGTCAACAATAGAACTGACTACTATCCCTACCATGAGGAATCACCATATGATACTGTTATATCTAAGCTCAGGGTTTTATAGTTACAATCTCTTTGTTTGCAGAGAGGGGGAGATAATCGATTGTCCTAAATGGATAATCAATTGTTGAGGGCTTCAGGTTCTTGGACAATTTTCGGGGAATTTTCTGAGAAGTGTTGTACCCCACCATGCATCACCAAAGGGTAAGCAAAATCAGGAGTTAATGCTTAATTGTTATAATCCTTATTGGGTTGAATTCATTTCTTTTTTCCATCAAAAGGACCAAACCATAACCCTTGCTGCCCAAAACCTTCCCTAAGCCAAACCATAACCCATAAACCTTCTCCCACAAACATCCAAAATCATTTTATCTGTCCAAATAAAGTCTTTGTTATTCATTACTAAGCCTAGGCCGAAGGTGAACAACAAAAGGCAGAATAAAACCTTTGTTTATTTTTTTTAGATATAATAATCGATTATCCAACATAGATAATCGACTATTGCTTCCCTCTGAATCCTCCTAACGTATTCCTGCAATGCTCCCTAATCGATTATCTCCCAATAGAAAAATCGATTATCACTCATCTCAGAAGATATCCAGTTTGGAAACCAGTCCTTGATAATCGATTAATCTTTTTGTGTCAATCGACTACTGGATACCTCAGAAAATTCTTGGTTTAGCAGACACACCTTGTTAATCGATTATCACTAATAGATAATCGATTATCACCTGTCTCAGAACCTAGAAACCAAAGTGGTCTCTGATTTAACAGTAAAGGTTTTGTCATTTAGGAACACACTTGACTAAATACCATTCCCACTATATATGGACGAAATTCCCATGTTATTATTCAACAAAATCAAAGACTTTTATAAGCTTAATCCCTCATCCAGGTGCCTGCCCAAAAAGTCTTTGATTGAATAGTAATATCTTGTCCTATTACTCACTAAAAGTCAAGCCATGTTGTTTTCTTTATTCTCCCACCTTAAGGACGAAAATCATACATTAAGACCACCCAAAATACATGCCAAATCCCTGACCATTAACCTTGAATTCAACTCATTTGGGATATTAACACATGCACAGCATTTGTTTTATTTTGTAGGAAAGAAGTGGGAAGTTTCCTTTGTTGTATTTTATTTATCATGTTTATTGTATTTCTCCATTCCATAGCCTATATATTTCAGCCCTGGTTCATTGTATTAATCAGCTTGTAAAATATATATTGTGATAATATAAGTTTCTTGCTCAGCTCTCTCTTTCTAAATTCTATATATTAAATCCTAATTCTATATCTTAAGAGTGGTTCTCTTAAGTGGAGTTTTAGGTTCTAGATATATTAAATAAGTTGAGTGATTCCTTATTTAAATACTAGAGTTTAACCCGAGTGAAGATAAGTGTGTGTGATTCCTCTTATATTCACTTGATAAATGCTTCTTTCCCTCTCCCTTGTATTCTCCTGAATTCAGCCTCCCCTATATTTCTACACCTTCTCTTCTTCTTTCTCTTCTTAAATTGATATCCTAGACCACCCTGGGTCTCGGGTACAACATTTGGTATCAGAGCCTGTTGTTGAACATCTCTTTGAGGACCACAATGATAGCATTGATAACTGATTATCAAACTCAGATAATCGACTATCTTACCTTGCTGAATTTTCTTCACATCACCCCCTACACCTGGTTCTTTTAAACCATGTCTCACACACCCCAAAACATGTCCCAAGAAGAGCTTATTGCTTCAAATGCAAAATTGAAGACTCAAGTTGAATACTTGGCAAAAGAAGTGGCAAAGCTCACTAATTTCAAGATGAGTATGGTTCAAACTCCTGAAGAAAGTGAAGATGAAGATGATGCTAGCTCTGTTGCTACCATAAGAGCTAGAAATCTAGAGAATTCAGCCTCTGATTTCAAGGTTGATATGCCCACTTTCGAAGGAAAGAACGACCCTGATGACTTTCTTGAATGGTTAGAGACCGTTGAACGTGTCTTTGACTTCAAGAATGTGTCCGAAGAGAAGAAGGTCAAACTCGTGGCCTTAAAGTTCAGAAAGTGTGCGTCAACATGGTGGACCAACGTCACCATTAGGCGTAGAAGAGGAAACAAGTCCCCGGTGACCTCGTGGAACAAGATGCGAGCACTCTTGAAGAAGAAGTTTCTACCCGAGAACTACATACGAGAAAACTTTTCTAAGCTTCAACACTTGAAGCAAGGCTCTCGTTCTCTCGTTCTGTAGAGGAATACAACCGAGAGTTCGAGGAACTCTTATTAAGGTGTGATCTTCAAGAAGATGATTCACAAACTTTTGTGAGGTATCTATTTGGATTGAATGTCCAAATAGCTAACACTGTGGAACTTCAAGACTACCACACTCTTGACGATCTTACAAAGCTGGCTCTCAAAGTTGAAGGCCAAATCAAGAAAGGCAAGGCTGCCTAAATGAGAATCTCCTCTTCAAATCCACCTTTGCTCCCCACCCCTTCATCTCCTTCACCTTCCCTAGCTCCTTCCTCTCACCATAAACCCATACTTCCAACCCCTCCCTCAAATATCCAAAATCAATCCCGGCACAATCAAAATATCAACCGAACTCTGAAATGTTATCGTTGCCAAGGCAATGGTCACATAGCTCAAGATTGTCCCAATAAGAAGGTCATAACTCTGGTGGAGTGCAATGATGATACTTTTGACCCTTCATGGGATAGAGAAGAAGAAGAGTATGTCGGACCTGATGATGGAGAGCTTTTGGTCATTCGTGGAACTTTAAGTGCGATGGCCTGTCCAAAAGAAGAAATACAACGAGAGAATGTCTTCCATACTCGTTGTACAATCCAAGAAAAGGTGTGCTCTCTCATCATTGATAGTGGGAGTTGTACGAATGTTGCCTCTAAAACTATGGTGGATAAACTCCAGCTGAAAACTTCACCACACCCGACACCATACACGATTCAATGGCTGAATCATGGTAAAGGGTTACGTGTTGATACTCAATGCTTGGTGTCACTAAGTCTTGGGCAAACCTACAAGGATGAAATATGGTGTGATGTGATACCGATGGACGCTTGTCATGTACTGCTCGGACGACCTTGGTTGTTCGATCGCAGGGTTCTTTACGATGGATACGCTAACACGTATTCATTCCTCAAAGACAATAAGAGAATCACCCTTACTTCTCTTCATCCTGAAGAAAAATCTCCCGTTCATCTGTCAACATTGATACGAGCTGGTAAATCTGAATACATAGATGAAACTCGTCGTGAGACGATAACGACTCAAGTCAACCAGCATGTTTGTGGGAACGTGAATGTAAACACGAGAGACCTCAATGATCAATCCAAGCCAATTTATACTCCGAGTTTGAGGTCAAACTCTTTTGAAGACGGGGAGGATGTTGTACCCCACCATGCATCACCAAAGGGTAAGCAAAATCAGGAGTTAATGCTTAATTGTTATAATCCTTATTGGGTTGAATTCATTCCTTCTTTCCATCAAAAGGCCCAAACCATAACCCTTGCTGCCCAAAACCTTCCCTAAGCCAAACCATAACCCATAAACCTTCTCCCACAAACATCCAAAATCATTTTATCTGTCCAAATAAAGTCTTTGTTATTCATTACTAAGCCTAGGCCGAAGGTGAACAACAAAAGGCAGAATAAAACCTTTGTTTATTTTTTTAGATATAATAATCGATTATCCAACATAGATAATCGACTATTGCTTCCCTCTGAATCCTCCTAACGTATTCCTGCAATGCTCCATAATCGATTATCTCCTAATAGAAAAATCGATTATCACTCATCTCAGAAGATATCCAGTTTGGAAACCAGTCCTTTATAATCGATTAATCTTTTTGTGTCAATCGACTACTGGATCAGAAAATTCTTGGTTTAGCATACACACCTTGTTAATCGATTATCAGTAATAGATAATTGATTATCACCTGTCTCAGAACCTAGAAACCAAAGTCGTCTCTGATTTAACAGTAAAGGTTTTGTCATTTAGGAACACACTTGACTAAATACCATTCCCACTATATATGGACGAAATTCCCATGTTATTATTCAACAAAATCAAAGTCTTTTATAAGCTTAATCCCTCATCCATGTGCCTGCCCAAAAAGTCTCTGATTGAATAGTAATATCTTGTCCTATTACTCACTAAAAGTCAAGCCATGTTGTTTCCTTTATTCTCCCACCTTAAGGACGAAAATCATACATTAAGACCACCCAAAATACATGCCAAATCCCTGACCATTAACCTTGAATTCAACTCATTTGGGATATTAACACATGCACAGCATTTGTTTTATTTTGTAGGAAAGAAGTGGGAAGAAAGGAAACAACATAAAATAAATAGTACAAATAACATAAAGAGGTAAGGATAGCCTATATATTTCAGCCCTGGTTCATTGTATTAATCAGCTTGTAAAATATATATTGTGATAATATAAGTTTCTTGCTCAGCTCTCTCTTTCTAAATTCTATATATTAAATCCTAATTCTATATCTTAAGAGTGGTTCTCTTAAGTGGGAGTTTTAGGTTTTAGATATACTAAATAAGTTGAGTGATTCCTTATTTAAATACTAGAGTTTAACCCGAGTGAAGATAAGTGTGTGTGATTCCTCTTATATTCACTTGATAAATGCTTCTTTCCCTCTCCCTTGTATTCTCTTGAATTCAGCCTCCCCTATATTTCTACACCTTCTCTTCTTCTTTCTCTTCTTAAATTGATATCCTAGACCACCCTGGGTCTCGGGTACAACAAGAAGGAAGATAATCGATTATTGGAGGAGTGTCAATCGATTATTGGAAGCTGCAGGTTTCGGGGGAAGGCTGATAATTGATTATCTGGGAGTGATAATCGACTATTGAAGGCTGCGGTGTTTCACGCAGGATGGATACTCGACTACTAATAGTGATAGTCGATTATTTGGCAGCTCGGGATAGGAAAAAAAGTATTTCTTTAGGAAGGTGAAGAAGCCAAGTTGGTGTTAAAGGATATCACACACCCTTATCTTAACTTGGGGTTGAGTCTAGCATTCAAATAAGATATCACACACTTATTCAAATAACTAGAACCTAAAACTCACACTTAAGAGAACCACTCTTAAGATATAGGATTAGGAATTTGGAATGAAACACACAAGTGAATCACTTTGATTTAAAAATGGAATGCAATGTGTTTCTACACCCAGGCCTATTGCTAAATATATAGGATTACATTGGAGGGAATAAGGGAAAATACAACTCACTCAAAATAATGCCCATGTGCTTATGTTTCTTGAGTGGAATGAAATCAGGGATATGGGTTGCTTGGTGGGGTTTTGGGCTGTTCCTGAGTTACAAGAAATGTTGGGGGAAGGAGGGATGAATGTGGGGAGGGCTGAGGTTGAGGGCCAAGAAGTGGGGGTAAGATAAAGTGGTACATTTGGCTGGGTATTTGTGGAGGTTATGGGGGAATTTGAATTTGGTCAAGGTTGGGAGACAAAGGGGTGTGTGTGGGGTGTGTAATTTGGAGTTTTGTTGTAGGTTTGTTGTGGGGAGTGGATGTATTATTGTGAAAGGAAAGTATCCCTTGGCATTTTGGGTTATAATTTGAGTGTATTGGGGAACATAATGGGGACCATGCTGGGTGTGTTTTTGGACACTTTTTTTCGGCATTGTAAAAGAAAAGGAAAGGGAAATTGTGGCTTGGTTTTCTTTGGATTCTTGGGAATGGATTGTGAAATGTTGGGATTGGTGATTAAGGTGGTGATGGGTTCAGGGTAAGTATGGTTAGGGTGCATGGTTTGGTGATGATTTTCATTCTAGAGGGGGTCATAACACTTGGACATTATTCCATTGATTTCCTTAAGGACTTGAGGGCGATTTGTGGTGCTCTGGGATATATCAGATACCCTGTCTAGGAAGTTTGGATATTCTCCATACCAAGACACTAATGGGGATAATTATTATGAACCTCATAGAGATAATGACTATGACCAATATGGGCCAATACACGACAATCAATCTGATCCGCTCGTCGAAGAAATTATAAGATTAGAACAGAAAATCTTCTATTTTGACGAGGTTTTATTCGCTGAAGGCTCCTGGTACGAACCACCTTACTCCCGTGACTAAACTTTGTTTGCTGAAGAACAAATCGAAGAAAACAAGGTGGCAATTCGAGAAAGAGCAAAACTTCTTGAATCAGTTCGGAAGAAAAGGGAGTTTGAAAGGAGATTATGTGAAGGATTAGAAATGATATAGAAAATGTTGGACGACTTTCAAAGAGAGAGACTAGAAGTTGAGGCTAAAGCTGATAAATTAGTCAATGATCTTTTTAAGGCTATCAAACTTAAACGCTCGCTCCAATCTCCAGACCAAATAAGGGAGACTAATGAGACTCTAGAACTTAAGACCAACCTTAAACCACTCAATCATCAGGTCCCAGATCTAGAAAAGTCACACAGACTAACATTATCACAAAAACCTGAGAACATAACAACTCTCGCTAGGGCTATTGTGGTGATGTTACCTGAACCCTTGCCTAGCCAATTCCCAACCAACATAGTCGTATATGAGGTGGAACCAACCAAGGAACCTGACTCAGAACCACCTATGCTTATTCAAGAAAAGGAGCCCATCCACAACAAAACCCCAAGATTCCAATACCCACGAGTCTTTGGAGGAACCTATAGATGAAGAAATATCGTGCATAGAAAGGCCAACTCCGTCTACAGGAACCTACGCAAATAATGATTCATCTGATGATTCAAACCATGCGTTCTTTGATTCCCTACTCGACGGGTATGACTATGTCTACCCGAAGGATAGTTGGCACTTAAAGAGCTGGGATGAACTTCTGGTGAGTGACGACGAGGATTCTTTTTTGGGGGAAAGCACGGTCATAATCATTAAGCCCCAAATAGGTAGTCAACCTATTGAAGACAAGGAAGAATTCAATAACGCTATGAAGGCCAAAGATGTGGGTCAACTTAGGAGACTTCCGCCACCGCCCATCTATCTAGAGTCTCCTCTATATATCATGTTGCCACCAAGCCGCAGGGACGAGTCAAGGATCCTAGGCCTTGACCACACAAAACATCAAACATGATGGCATCAGAAGAGGGTTAGAAGGGCTAAACTTTATGACTCTCGGATTGGAAGGTCACTGAAAAAGTGGGTGAGCGTCAAGCTACGGACGTTAAAGAAGCGCTTAAACGTGAGGCAACCCGTCATTCAGATAATTCAATTAATAAATATGCTTATCTGTTATTTACTTGCCGCACTAGTTGGGGGCAAGGTTTTACTCGTTTTATTTTTTCTATTCTACAGATGGATGTTGCTTGGATGATTCCGCATGGAAACCGCCGCACCTTGCAGAACATGTAGGAGCTCTCTTTGCACTCAGAGGAAGCGAAAAAGAAGTTTCTCACTTGGGGAAACCTGAAGATGCTCCAGCTTCCCATGGTGCTGGACCCTGCCTATCTGGATGAACTAGGACACTGGCAGGACATTGATGAGTTGCTGTACGACCCAAAATGGAGAATCTTGCTGTTCTTGCATGCACCAGCCAGCCTGGAAGCCGCCATCGAGTTTCTTTGTTCTCTCCGCTTCCTCAATGACGGAGAGGAGGCAAAGTCAGCAGCCGAAGTCACCTCCATCACAAAGGTCACATTCACTCTGATGGGTCGACTGCTGAACCTTACCGTGGCAGACTTAGGGTGGTTGATTGGTCTCTACACGCTCGATGAAATGCGGAGCCTGGCTTTTGCCGATCTGCCCGACCAGTTGGATCCAGAATTCGATGTTAAGAAGTTCTGGAAAGCTCACGGGCATGGCCGATTTCACAGTGGAGCAAGCTTAGCAAGGAATTGGGCACGTCCGTTGTGGAGGATTTTGCACCATGCATTAGCTCACAGCTATTTCGGCTGCTCTCAAGAACCTGACGTGGTGTTTGAGTCTGATATGCTATTTTTCTGGAGTCTGGAAGCACACGTACCAGTCAATTTAGCAACCTTTGTGGCTCGATTCTTGTTTGCTCAGTCTACTTGCAAGCATGTTCCGACAACCAACAGGGTATTTGGCCCAGATTGCTTACAATAAGGAAGACAACGAGGCACGTCCCAGACGGCAGCATACTATTCCTATGACTCTTCGCGAGCTTTCGCAGGCTATGTTTGCATTCCAGGATTCTGTGGATTCTCGTTTGAGGAGCATGGAGACACTCCTTCTCACACAGCAGTGGCAGGTGGAGGAAATACTCGACTACATCCGGGAACAAGGAGCAAAGAAAACGGAGCATGAGGCGGGTCCTAAGCAAGGCAAACGTCATGGACAGTGAGATCCCTAATTTTACTATTATTGCACTTGGAACATTATTTTGGATATCTATATGATTCTATTTTGGAATTTTTCTTTATATAATTCTTAAAACCATGTTGGGAATATTTTATGCATTACTTCATATTTACATGTTATGGTCATCTATTATTTCAATCTTCATTGTTGAATCTTATAAGTATTGCGATAACTTAGCAATTGCATGTGAGCATTTCAACATTTAACTCCAATTCCAAACACTCTTAACCACGAGGGCGTGGTTCCGTTTAAGTGTGAGGAGGCAAGAGTTCTTTGTTAAAATGATCTTTTAGGAATTGTTTTGTCTATATATTTGTAGGAAAGGATTCTTATAGAATAGTCATTAATTTTAATTTTTGATTAATTAAAACTTTAGTCATCACCCGTAAAAGTGGAAATTTTTAAAACTTTTTGTCAAAATTTTATTTTTACTCTAACCTTTTGGGAACGTTTTCTAAATGATTTGGGATAAATTCACAATTTACTAAGAGTTTTTAAGATCAATCAATTTTAAGTTGCTTTATTGAAAATCTTCTTATAAATACTCATTTATCTCTCGGGCTATGTGTATTTGTTGTTTCTTAAAAAGAGTTATTTTCAAAGTATAGAGGGTGATGTTTCAAAGTATACTTTGGTGAGACCGAGATTCTTGTTTTAGCCAAAAAGCAATTGGTTCTATGTCAATTGATGAGGCTTGGTGAGTATGCTAAAAAGCACGCGGTTCTATATTGCGTGATGAGGCCTTTTGAGTGTTAGAGTCAAAAAGCATGCGGTTCTATGTCATGTGATGAGACTTTCCAGAGTGTATATCCAAAAAGCTCGTGGTTCTATGTCACGGGATGAGGTTGTAAATTTTTCTTGTGTCAACATGACAAAGTTATGCCAAAGAAAACTAAACCCTTATACTTTGACTACTACTTTTGCTAGAACAAGTTTTCCAATTTAGCCATTAAAAATTATTTGATCTTTAAAGTACTCTTATAACTGTAGTTATCCCAAGGAAAGTTTGGAAAATTTTGGTTGTTTAGGTTGGTGTAAAAATATTGGTTTGACAAAATTCCGTTACATTTCTAACAATATGGGTGAGAATCTAAAGGTTCATTTCTTTTTAACAAAAAAGATTGATGACTATCTTATTCCTTCTTTCCTTCATAATATGTAGCTTAAACCTTTCCTCTGCAATTATTAATTTGCCTCTATACTTGTAATTATTCAATTTGTTGCTTGAGCGCAAGCAACGTTTTAAGTGTGAGGAATTTGATAAGTCCGTTTCGTTCTTATCTTTTACATCATATTCTAAACGTTATTGCACGTAAATAATATTTAATCATTTCAAAAAATGTGATTTCAATGAATAAAACTCTCATTTTCGTTCTAAAGAGTCATTAAAAGGGATTCCACATAAAATCATCATAAATCATCCATTTTATGTTCAAATACTTGAGGAAAAGGAATAAATCATCAAAGAATCAAGATTTGGGCTTAAACGAGCCTCCGGGAGGATAAAATCGACGTTCGGGCCAAAAAGGAGCAAAAATTGGGCCAAGATCTTGCACCAGCCGCGAAGCCCAAACTGACCAGGGCCTAAGGCGTCCAACTTGGACGCTTGGGAGTTGGACGCCTTGGCTGGATTGAAGTCCAAGGAAGACACCATTTAATGATCTTTCAAGGCAGCTTCCTACCACATGATTAATACTAAACTATTACAATCCAAATGTGCTAACTTTAAGAACAATGGAAGGGGATTTGTTTGGCCTTTTCTTGCATAAGGATTTCGGCCATATGTGGATTAAGTCAAGGACATTATGTGGCTGTGATGAAGCATTCCTTGGCTTATTTTGAGGAGTATATTTCGGCCTATAGTGCAAGAAGGAACCAAGAAAGATCATTAAATGGTGTGGTGTGGAAATAGTCAAGAAAAGACAAGAAATCACTATTCCACTTTATGACTTTTGATTGATTTTTGTTCCTTTGTGGTAAGTGGTGATTTGGTTGGATTTTAGGAACAAAAAGGGGCTGGAATTTCGTGGGGAAGGTGTAGGAAAAAAAGGGGAAGGTCTTATTTAATGAAAGGAACAAAAGGAGTAGAAAATAACATACAAGGTTTGTCTTTTTGATCCTCATTTTCGTCAAGGGTTAAAAAGGAGGGTAAAGACTTTATTTAGATTATCAAATGAAGATAATAGACTTTTGGATATTTTGGGAGAGGTCGGGATTTTAGTGGAGCCGTCCAGGGGTACATCACCCAACTTGATAATATCTATCCCTGATTTTCTCCCACCCTATATCCCTCCATTTCTCACTCTAAACCCCCTTCTTTTCGTCCCTTAAGCCAGAAAGCACCCTATCATTCCTTCCCATAACTTCCCTACCCACCCCAGCCATATTCCTTCCATATTGAAACCTCAAGTAACCCTGCTAATCTATTATCCTTCACTGATAATCGACTATCCGACACCCCTGAACTTCCTTGGCAGAATCCGAAAACCAAAATAATCGATTATCAACTATTGATAATCGACTATCCTGCCTTTCTGAATTTTCTTGGCCTAAACCACACAATCCCACAATCGATTATTGCTTAAGTGATAATCAACTTTTCCCCCTCCCTGAACTCCCAATAATCATCCCGAGAAACTGAACCCCTTGTTAGTCGATTATCATACCTTAATAATTGATTATCTCTTTCTTCTGCAATTTGAGAAGCTTTAATCTTATACTAAAAGCCTAATCCCGGAGCTCGGGTATAACATTTGGTATCAAAGCTAAGTGTTGAACATCCCCAAGGGCCATTCACCATCCCTACCAAGAAGTAAGCATTTTTGAGCTCAAACTCCCTTCCTCTCTCCCTAAACCCCACAGCCAAACTAAACTGCCCTTCTCACCTTTTTCCAACTTCAACCATGTCGAATGAATCCCAACCCATGTCCCATGAAGAGCTTGTTGCCTCCAACGCAGCCTTGAAGGCCCAAGTTGAATACTTGGCCAAAGAAGTGGCTAAGCTCACCAAGATAAAGCTCAACGCCCTTCAAGGAAGTGATCATGAAGATGATGCTAGCACCAGTAGCACCAACAAGGCCAAAACTAATGACGGGTCTGACTTCAAGGTTGATGTCCCAACTTTTGAGGGAAAGAACGACATGGACAAATTTCTAGAATGGCTAGAGACGGTGGAACGCGTTTTCGATTTCAAAGAAGTCTCTGATGAGAAGAAGGTCAAGATAGTGGCATTGAAGTTCCGCAAGGATGCATCTACTGGGTGGAGTAATACGTGCACTAAATGGAGAAGAAACTACAAGGAGCCGGTGGCTACATGGGCCAAAACGAAGTCCCTCCTAAAGAAGAAGTTCTTTCCCGCTGAATATGTTCGTGAGAATTTTGCCAAGCTTCAAACGCTTAAGCAAGGTTCTAAATTGCTTGAAGAATACACCCGCGGGTTCGAGGAACTCTTGCTAAGGTGTGATTTGCAAGAAGATGATGAGCAAACCTTTGTACGATACCTATTCGGCTTAAACGGGAAACCTTTATACCCAAGATTAGAAAAGGCAAATAGGAATTGAATAACTTTGAGTTTCAAGGTTCAGGGATGTAGAATAATCGATTAATATCTCTAGATAATTGATTCACAAGATTTGGTTTCAATCCGGAAATGTTTAGAGAAACCAAATAGTCGATTGGCATTCAAGGAGAATCGATTATCAAGGGCTTGCTCAAAGCTGGGTACTTTCAGAGAGTAGAGATAATCGATTATTACTTGTAAGATAATCGATAATGTGAGGTTGCTGGTTTTGCGAAGAAGAATCGGAGAGCTATAATAGTTGATTATCAATTATGTATAATCGATTATTTAGGGCTTCAGAATCAAGGTTGGAAGAGAAAGTGGGAAAGGCATAATTTGGGTAAAAAGGATTTCAAAAGAAACAAAGGTTTTAAGAGATAATAAGAAACTAAGGTTTGACTAGTCTTCCTTTGATTTCATTTTTGACTTGGAGTTAAAAATTGATGGGAAAGACTTTATTTTGAATTAAAGAAAAGAAAGAAGACTTTTGGATATATTGGGAGAGTTGGGATTTAGGTGGAGCCATCCAGGGGTACATCAACCCATTTGCTTTCGATGTCAAGGACGACGAGGTCATTATGCTAACGAGTGCCCCAACAAAAGGTGATGGAAATCGTTAAGTGTGATGAAAAAGAATTTGATCCAACTTGGGCTGAAGAGAACATGGAAAAAAACGAAGAAAAAGATAAATGAATTGGCCCCGATGAAGGAGAGCTCTTGGGGGAAGGGGGAAGAAATACACAATACATTGAATGTAGACATAAGGAAACTTCCTAGCAACATCCTCTCTCAAACCCTTGAAATATCAGCCATGTTTTAGGTCCTTTTATTGGAATAAAATCAGGGATGGGTGTGGTTGTAGGGTCTCCAATGAAAGGCAAACCAAGGGGAATGGATAGCATTCTTTTGGGCTGATTTGGGGGGATGTTGTTGTACCCGAGACCCGGGGTCTTATCAAGTAATTAATTTGATGGTGGATTTATGGAGGAAATGGAAGCAAGAAGGAAACAACTTTGAACTCCAAAGTTCAAAAGCTTGTGATAGTCGATTATCACTCCCTGATAATCGATTAACAAGATATGATTTCCAAACCACGAATGTTCAGAGATGCCCGATAGTATAATCGGTTATAGGAAATGACTGGGTGAAATATGGAGGTGATGAAGGAGTTCTTTTTGGTATTTTGATTTATGAAGGTAGAATAGAATGTGGCTTAGGAATAGAAAATGGAGAGGAATGAAATGGATAGAAAACAAGGATGGATAAACCAAATAATGAATAAGAGATAAACACACTCTTACTATATTTGGGGCTGATCTATTTCACACAATAATAATCACTACTAATGTATAAAATAGACTCCTAACACACACTCAAAAGTAGCCAACTTTAGAGATATTTCATTAGGAAATTTTGCTAAAATAGCATCACACTATTTTAAGAGAATACTCAAAAAGAGTAAACAATAATTTCATTCAAAACAATCTAGTCTGTTTTACAATGGCTCATGGCCGAAATATATACAAGGGAAGGGAAGGGGAAATACAATCAAATGAAGATAAATACAACTAGGAAACTTCCTTCCATCTTCCTTACATTTGACATTATCACAAACATCCTTATTGAGCTGATTTAAGGATAAAAGGAATGGATTTTATTTGGATTGTTGTGGTGTGATATCTCGGCCTTATGTGGGAAATAGCAAAGGAATGTTGTGTGACTGAAATTAGGACTAAAATGACTTATTTTTATGTAGGAAATTCGGCCCTAAGGGATCAAGACAAAGGAGACAAAGTTTGGCTTGACTTTAAGTGAATAATAGGACAATAATTTACTATTCAATCAAAGCCTTCTTTGCTGATTTTGTCCTTTTTTTGTTGTTGTTTTCTCATGATTTAGGGCTGGATTTTAGGAAGAAAAGGGGTGGGGATTTCGTTGAAAAGGTGTAGGGAAATAAGGGGAAGGTCTTATTTAATGAAAGGAACAAAAGGAGTAGAAAATAACACACAAGGTTTGTCTTTTTGATCCTCATTTTCGTCCAAGGTTAAAAAGGAGGGTAAAGACTTTATTTTGATTATCAAATGAAGATAAAATACTTTTGGATATTTTGGGAGAGGTTGGGATTTTAGTAGAGCCGTCCAGGGGTATATTAGATGTGTCCAGCCAACTAGGGGGGACAAAGGGAAAGGATAATGTGTGGTACTTTGGCTGCATATATGAGGATTTATTTGGTGGTTAAAGGGTTAAGAAAGTACCATGTTTCTCCTGGAATTTTATGGTTGTTTAGTGGGTTGTACTAGGGAACATAGTAGGGACCATGTTGGGTGGATGTTGGAAGATGAATGGGGCTGTTTTGGTTTCCTATTGTGACCAGGGATTAAAATAGATAGNGCTGCATATATGAGGATTTATTTGGTGGTTAAAGGGTTAAGAAAGTACCATGTTTCTCCTGGAATTTTATGGTTGTTTAGTGGGTTGTACTAGGGAACATAGTAGGGACCATGTTGGGTGGATGTTGGAAGATGAATGGGGCTGTTTTGGTTTCCTATTGTGACCAGGGATTAAAATAGATAGAAGAGACTTTATTTTGGATATCAAAAGGAAATGAAATATATTTGGATAGTTAGGGTTGGGTTGGACGGAGCGGGGTTGGCTAGCGGAACCCTTAGGTCAAAACGAAAGTTATTTTGGCCTTTCGGGCTAAAGGACTTTGAGTTCTCACTAAAATGGATCATAATGTTTGAACCTAAGTCCTTTGGTTTCCATGAGGGTGTGGGATATGGGGGAGGGTATGATAGGGTCGGGCCCAGATATATCAAAGTTGTACGAGAATCTCGAAAAAGCCAGTTCTATGCTCAAGAGATGAAGTTCTTGGGAAACTTCATCTCTAATGAAGGCATAAAAGTTGATAAAAAGAAGACACAAGCCATCAAGGAGTGGTCGATCCCCACCTCTATGCAACAAGTTCGAAGTTTTCACGGACTTGCCTCTTTCTACCGGAGATTCGTAAAAGATTTCAGCACCATCATGGCATTCCTCGAAGGATGGTATCACACTGATCACACAGAGACACCAAATTCCTTCATCATTTTTGGATGACTCTATGGAGAAAGTTGGGTACTACCACACCAAATCCCTCGGAACTCTCCTCCGAGCCCTCATAAAGAAAAATATCAAACAGTGGGAGGAGCTACTACCACACACTGAGTTTGCTTACAACCAAACCCCGAACAAGACTACCAGACTATCCCCCTTCACCATTGTCTATGGTTCGAATCCCTTGATACCACTAAAGCTTGATCCTATCATAACGGATACCAAGTATAGTTGGGAAGCAGACAAGAGATCGAAGGAAATTCAGGACCTTCACAACAAAGTTCGAGAAAGAATTGAAGCTGTGATTGAGAGAATTAGCGCGCGCATCAACAAAGGAAGGAAGGACGTCCAGTTTCAACCAGGAGATCTTGTTTGGATTCATCCTAGGAAAGAGCATTTCCCAACGAAACGCAAGTCAAAGCTGTTACCAAGAGCCGATGGACCCTTTGAGATATTGGAGAAGGTAAATGACAATGCCTACAAAATCAACCTTCTAGGAGACTATGGAGTATCGGCCACATTCAACATCAAGGACATCACCCCGTACTTTGAGCCTGAAGAATTACGAGTTTGAGGACAAATTCTTTTGAAGAAGGGGAGAATGATATACCTCGGGCGACTACCAACGACTCTAAAGTCGTTAAGCAAATTAACGAAATAATGGCTAAATGTTATGATTCCTTTTGGACCAAACTTATCAATCCTAAAACCCGCCACATAGCCATAATTTCCCTTAGCCCAACGCCCACTTAAAACCCAGCCATTCTCATCTAAGCCAAACCCCAAAATATCCAAAATAACAAACCCAAAACTACATTTCTTTTCCTTACCCTTCCTCCCTCCATCCCTGACCAAAAACCCCAGCCCATAACCATGCCATTACCACTTCCTTACACCTCAACTTGGCTAAACAAACAGCCACAAAATCCAAGACACTTTGAGCCACACCCACACCGTTCAACCCCCCTTTGTTTCCCGCATATGCTGCCCAGGAAATGTATCCAAATAGCCTATCATCCAACCTTTTCTCGTTCCCAAAAAAAGCCCCACCAAAGCCAATCAGTTGTGAATTATATTCACATATTCCCTCTTACCATTAATGGCCAAGAATCCTACCCTACAAGTACAATCACCCCTGTGTTTTTCCCCCACCAAAGGAACATCAACAAGTGGCCATTAATTCCTTTAGTTTGTGTGAATAAGAGACTTGGTAGTCTCCTTTTTCTATGCCTATATAAGCTCATCCCTGAGCATTCTAAACACACATTGTATTCCCATTTTCAACTTAGTAATACACTTGTTTGTGTGTGCTATTTTAAATCCCTAAATCTATATCATAAGATTGGTTCTCTTGAGTGTGAGTTTTAGGTTCTAGTTATATAGATAAGTGTGTCATATCTTATTTAAATACTAGACTAGACCCCAAGTTAAGATAAGAGTGTGTAATATCTCTTAACCCCAACTTGATAATATTTATTTGTTGTACCCGAGACCCGGGGTCTTATCGAGTAGCTATTTTATGGCGAATTTGCGGAAGGAAATGGATGATAGAACTGAAGGGATGAAATATGGAGTATGGGAAAGAGTTCTTTTTGGTGTTTTAATGAGAGAAAAGAATAAGTTTAAGAAGAAGAAATTGTGAGGAATGAAATGGGCAGAAATAAAGTGAAGGGATAAACCAAGTTGATGTTAAGAGATATGACACACTCTTATCTTAACTTGGGGCTTTTATCTTCTTTTACACATTAATAATCACTACTAATGTATAAAATTAGACTCCTAACACGCACTCAAAAGTAGCCAACTTTAGAGATATTTCATTAGGAAATTTGGTTAAAATAGCATCACACTATTTTAAAGAATTACTCAAAGAGTAAAACAAAGAAGTTTTTATTCAATCCATGGCTCTCTTACAATGGCCATATGGCTGTGTATATATAGGCCACAATGGAGGGGAAGTACAACAACAAATAAAGAAAAATACAATAAAGGAAACTTCCTACTTCTTTCCTAAAAATCAAAGATTAATGTCCATCCATGTGAGCTGATTTTCCAAGATGCTTCTCCCGATTTTGGGCTGATCTTCCTTGGGTTTATTTAGGGAGAAATTTCGTGCATATAAGGAAGAAAACAAAGGGAAACCAAGCTTTAGATTTTTGGTAATAAAATGCCAAAACAGCACTATTCATTCAATGACTTTGTTTGTGATTTTTGTTCCTTTGTTTCAAAAGTGATCATGCTTTTGTTTTGTGGAAGAAAAGGCTTTATTCTTTGTTGAAAATCAGGAAATAATTTTAGCCTTATACCCAATCTTAGGAAAGGAAAATAGGAACTGAACNCCTCCGGTAATCGTCGAGACTTGAGAAAGTCTTCGAAGTTGAGCTTTGATACCAGATGTTGTACCCGAGACCCGGGGTCTTATCGAGTAGCTATTTTGCAACGAATTTGCGGAAGGAAATGGATGATAGAACTGAATGGATGAAATATGGAGTGTGGGAAAGAGTTCTTTTTGGTGTTTTAACGAGAGAAAAGAATAAGTTTAAGAAGAAGAAATGGTGAGGAATGAAATGGGCAGAAATAAAGTGAAGGGATAAACCAAGTTGGTGTTAAGAGATATGACACACTCTTATCTTAACTTGGGGCTTTTATCTTCTTTTACACATTAATAATCACTACTAATGTATAAAATTAGACTCCTAACACGCACTCAAAAGTAGCCAACTTTAGAGATATTTCATTAGGAAATTTGGTTAAAATAGCATCGCACTATTTTAAAGAATTACTCAAAGAGTAAAACAAAGAAGTTTTTATTCAATCCATGGCTCTCTTACAATGGCCATATGGCTGTGTATATATAGGCCACAATGGAGGGGAAGTACAACAACAAATAAAGAAAAATACAATAAAGGAAACTTCCTACTTCTTTCCTAAAAATCAAAGATTAATATCCATCCATGTGAGCTGATTTTCCAAGATGCTTCTCCCGATTTTGGGCTGATCTTCCTTGGGTTTATTTAGGGAGAAATTTCGTGCATATAAGGAAGAAAACAAAGGGAAACCAAGCTTTAGATTTTTGTTAATAAAATGCCAAAACAGCACTATTCATTCAATAACTTTGTTTGTGATTTTTGTTCCTTTGTTTCAAAAGTGATCATGCTTTTGTTTTGTGGAAGAAAAGGCTTTATTCTTTGTTGAAAATCAAGAAATAATTTTAGCCTTATACCCAATCTTAGGAAAGGAAAATAGGAACTGAACAACTTTGGGTTTCGAAGTTCAGAGATTTCTAAATATTCGATTAGCATCTTTAGATAATCGATTAATAAGATTTTGTTTCCAAACCAGGAATGTTCAGAGATACCCATTAGTCGATTGAAAAGCATGATCAATCGATTAACAACACTTGCACAAAACTGGGTATTTTCTGAGAATACAGATAATCGATTATCAGTTTGGAGATAATCGATTGTTGGAGGTTGCTGGTTTGTGATGAGGAATCAGGGGGATAGAATAGTCGACTATCAGTTATGTATAATCGATTATTCATGCTTTCAGGATCAAGATTAGGAAAGAAAGAGGAGAATATTTTGTGGTTTTGTTGTATAAGGATTTGAAAAGGCAAAAACAAGAAACAAAGGTTTTATTTTGTCTTCTTTGGTCTCATTTTTCGTCCAAGGTTAAAAAGGAGGGTAAAGACTTTATTTTGATTATGAAATGAAGATAAAAGACTTTTGGATATTTTGGGAGAGGTTGGGATTTTAGTGGAGCCGCCCAGGGGTACATCATTATCCCTGATTTTCTCCCACCCTATATCCCTCCATTTCTCACTCTAAACCCCCTTCTTTTCGTCCCTTAAGCCAGAAAGCACCCTATCATTCCTTCCCATAACTTCCCTACCCACCCCAGCCATATTCCTTCCATATTGAAACCTCAAGTAACCCTGCTAATCAATTATCCTTCACTGATAATCGACTATCCGACACCCCTGAACTTCCTTGGTAGAATCCGAAAACCAAAATAATCGATTATTAACTATTGATAATCGACTATCCTGCCTTTCTAAACTTTCTTGGCCTAAACCACACAATCCCACAATCGATTATTGCTTAAGTGATAATCGACTTTCCCCCTCCCTGAACTCTCAATAATCTTCTCGAAAATTTGAACCCCTTGTTAGTCGATTATCATGCCTTAATAATTTATTATCTCTTTCTTCTGCAATTTAAGAAGCTTTGTTCTTATGCTAAAAGCCTAATCCCGGAGCTCAGGTATAACATTTGGTATCAAAGCTAAGTGTTGAACATCCCCAAGGGCCATTCACCATCCCTACCAAGAAGTAAGCATTTTTTAGCTCAAAACTCCCTTCCTCTCTCCCTAAACCCCACAGCCAAACTAAACTGCCCTTCTCACCTTTTTCCCACTTCAACCATGTCAAATGAATCCCAACCCATGTCCCATGAAGAGCTTGTTGCCTCCAACGCAGCCTTGAAGGCCCAAGTTGAATACTTTGTGTTGAACCCGAGACCCGGGGTCTTAACGAGTAATCAATTTGATGGCGGGTTTACGGCGGAAATGGAAGCAAGAAGGAAACAAGAAACATGGCCCACTCTTCATATGGTATGGCATACTTATTTGAACATTCTCAGTGCCCATGACCACAGCCACCACACATGAAACATCGCCGAGTAGCCCATTGCAATATTGCTCCATTTGCAAGGACAATTTCCAGATTTCTGAGGTGTCTTTTAGAGACCATATCTCACAAACCGGAGATTGGAATTAGGTAATTCCAACTCTCATAGCTAGATATTCACGTCCATAAAGACATATCAAAAATTTGGAGCAATTAAAGAACGTTTGCTACCTCTTTGGAGACAAATTCAGCAAGGTAGATAGAATTCGTCCAGGATACTGTTATCAACTTTGGGAGGGCGTATCTCACTAACCACAACTCGGAATTGAGTGAAATCAGCGGCCACGCCTAGAAAAAATGACAAAATTTCGTACTGGAAAATTTCACTTCCAAATCTGTTGTGTAGCTTCCTCCGTGCTCAATTCTTTGGAGCTGAAAGTTTCTGGAAAAATTTTCAGCAACCTTCTTTTGGGTACGTTTGTGAAGTCGGTCCACAAGGTGATCGTCGAGACTTAAGGAAGTCTTCGAATATAGCTTTGATACCAAATGTTGTACCCGAGACCCAGGATCTTAACGAGTAATCAATTTGATGGCGGGTTTACGGAGGAAATGGAAGCAAGAAGGAAACAACTTTGAACTCCAAAGTTCTGAAACGCGTGATAGTCGATGATCGTTAACTGGTAATCGATTAACAAGATATGATTTCCAAACCATGAATGTTCAGAGATGCCCGATAGTCGATTATCACTTTTATGATAATCGATTGTTGGAAATGGCTGAGTAAATATGGGGGTGATGAAGGAGTTCTTTTTGGTATTTTGATTTATGAAGATAGAATAGAATGTGGCTTAGGAAGAGAAAATGGAGAGGAACGAAATGGACAGAGAACTAGGATGGATAAACCAAATAATAAATAAGAGATAAACACACTCTTACTATATTTGGGGCTGTTATCTATTTCACACAATAATAATCACTACTAATGTATAAAATAGACTCCTAACACACACTCAAAAGTAGCCAACTTTAGAGATATTTCATTAGGAAATTTGGTTAAAATAGCATCACACTATTTTAAGAGAATACTCAAAAGAGTACACAAAGTTTTTCATTCAATACAATCTGCTGGTTTTACAATGGCTCATGGCCGAAATATATACAAGGGAAGGGAAGGGGAAATACAATCAAATGAAGATAAATACAAAGCTATTTGAGTGTTTAATCCAAATAGGTAACGTACCAATGTTTGTGAATCATTTTCGTGAAGATCACATCTCATCAAAAGTTCTTCAAACTCCCGAGTATAGTCTTCAACTGAGCGGGGACCTTGCCTTAGNACAAAGTTTTTCATTCAATACAATCTGCTGGTTTTACAATGGCTCATGGCCGAAATATATACAAGGGAAGGGAAGGGGAAATACAATCAAATGAAGATAAATACAAAGCTATTTGAGTGTTTAATCCAAATAGGTAACGTACCAATGTTTGTGAATCATTTTCGTGAAGATCACATCTCATCAAAAGTTCTTCAAACTCCCGAGTATAGTCTTCAACTGAGCGGGGACCTTGCCTTAGATGTTGAAGTTTGGAAAAGTTGTCCCGTACATATTGTTCGGGCAGGAACTTCTTCTTCAACAAGCTCCTCATCTTGAGCCAAGTCTTCACAGGGGCCTTATTCTCTCGCCTTCTTTTGGTGGATAGGTTGGACCACCAAGTGGAGGCATACTTCCGAAACTTCAATGCCACGATCTTGACCTTTTTTTCTTCGGGCACATCTTTGAAGTCAAAGACGCGCTCAACAGTTTCCAGCCACTCTAGAAAGTCATCCGGATCATTTTTCCCTTCAAAGGTTGGTATGTCAACCTTGAAATCCGTAGCTCCTCGTTCATGATTCTCCTCTCTAGTGGTGTTACTAGAGTTAGCTTCGGGGTGAACTTCTTCGTCTTCTTCACTTTCCTCCGGGGTATTTACCATGCTCATCTTGAGCTTAGTGAGTTGGGCAACTTGCTTGGCCAAGTACTCAACTTGGGCCTTGAGAGCAGCATTGGAGGCTAGGAGTTCTTCGTTGGACAGGTTGTTGGAAGTGTTTGACATGATGATAGTAAGGGAAAGAAAGTAAAGGATATGGAAAGGAAGGAAAAGGGGAAGTGTGTTGTATGGCCTCAAGGGAATGCTCAACAACAAGCTCTGATACCAAATGTTATATCTAAACTATGGGTTTTATAGTTACAATCTCTTTATTTGCAGGGAAGGGGAGATAATCGATTGTCCTAAGTGGATAATCGATTGCTGAGGGCTTCAGCTTCTTGGGCGATTTCGGGGAATGTTCTGAGAAGGGAGATAATCGATTATCGGAGGAGTGTTAATCGATTATTGGAAGTTGCAGGATTCTGGGGAAGCTTGATAATCGATTATCTAAGAGTGATAATCGACTATTGAAGGCTGCAGGTGTTTCACGAAGGATGGATAATCGACTATTTATAGTGATAGTCGATTACTTGGCAGCGCGGGACAGGAAAAGAAGTAATTTTGGGAAGGGGAACAAGCCAAGTTGGTGTTAAGGGATATCACACACCCTTATCTTAACTTGGGGTTGAGTCTAGCATTCAAATAAGATATCACACACTTATTCAAATAACTAGAACCTAAAACTCACACTCAAGAGAACCACTCTTAAGATATAGGATTAGGAATTTGGAATGAAACACACAAGTGAATCACTTTGATTAAAAATGGAATGCAATGTGTTTCTACACCCAGGCCTATTGCTGAATATATAGGATTACATTGGAGGGAATAAGGGAAAATACAATTCACTCAAAATAATGCCCATGTGCTTATGTTTCTTAAGTGGAATGAAATCAGGGATATGGGTTGTTTGGTGGGGTTTTGGGCAGTTGCAGGAAATGTTGGGGGAAGGAGGGATGAATGTGGGAAAGGCTGAGGTTGAGGGCCAAGGAGTGGGGGTGAGATGAAGTGGTACATTTGGCTGGGTATTTGTGGAGGTTTTGGGGGAATTTGAATTTGGTCAGGGTTGGGAGACAAAGGGGTATGTGTGGGGTGTGTCATTTGGAGTTTTGTTGTAGGTTTGTTGTGGGGATTGGATGTATTATTGTGAAAGGAAAATATCTCTGGGCATTTTGGGTTATAATTTGAGTGTATTGGGGAACATAATGGGGACCATGCTGGGTGTGTTTTTGGACACTTATTTTCGGCATTGTAAAA
>OOIL02003880.1:165094-187537 GCA_900332095.2 Cuscuta campestris | reverse complement strand
GCTTTCTCTATAACTACCTCTTCAACAAAGTCATCATGAATAAGGAAAGAATCATTACAGTGTGATTCTTCCTGAGCATTAGAAGCCGGTTCTTCTACGAAGACGTCATCTTCATCTTTGACAGGAATATCAAAGACGTCTTCCTCATTGACAAATTGGTCACATGAGCTTTTCTTTTCCTCCTCATGAATCATGGCCCACTCTTCATATGGTATGGCATACTTATTTGAACATTCCCAGTGGCCATGACCACAGCCACCACACATGAAACATCGCCGAGTAGCCCATTGCAATATTGCTCCATTTGCAAGGACAATTTCCAGATTTCTGAGGTGTCTTTTAGAGACCATATCTCACAAACCGGAGATTGGAATTAGGGAATTCCAACTCTCATAGCTAGATATTCACGTCCATAAAGACATATCAAAAATTTGGAGCCATTAAAGAACGTTTGCTACCTCTTTGGAGACAAATTCAGCAAGGTAGATAGAATTCGTCCAGGATTCTGTTATCAACTTCGGGAGGGCGTATCTCACTAACCACAACTCGGAATTGAGTGAAATCAGCAGCCACGCGTAGCAAAAACGTCAAACTTTCATACTGGAAATATTCACTTCCAAATGTGTTGTGTAGCTTCCTCCGTGCTCAATTCTTTGGAGCTGAAAGTTTCTGGAAAAATTTTCAGCAACCTTCTTTTGGGTACGTTTGTGAAGTCGGTCCACAAGGTGATCGTCGAGACTTAAGGAAGTCTTCGAATATAGCTTTGATACCAAATGTTGTACCCGAGACCCGGGGTCTTAACAAGTAATCAATTTGATGGCGGGTTTACGGAGGAAATGGAAGCAAGAAGGAAACATCTTTGAACTCCAAAGTTCAGAAACGCGTGATAGTCGATTATCATTAACTGATAATCGACTAACAAGACATGATTTCCAAACCACGAATGTTCAGAGATGCCCGATAGTCGATTATCACTTTTATGATAATCGATTGTTGGAAATGGCTGGGTAAATATGGAGGTGATGAAGGCGTTCTTTTTTGTATTTTGATTTATGAAGATAGAATAGAATGTTGCTTAGGAAGAGAAAATGGAGAGGAACGAAATGGACAGAGAACAAGGATGGATAAACCAAATAATAAATAAGAGATAAGCACACTCTTACTATATTTGGGGTTGTTATCTATTTCACACAATAATAATCACTACTAATGTATAAAATAGACTCCTAACACACACACTCAAAAGTAGCCAACTTTAGAGATATTTCATTAGGAAATTTGGTTAAAATAGCATCACACTATTTTAAGAGAATACTCAAAAGAGTAAACAAAGTTTTTCATTCAATACAATCTGCTGGTTTTACAATGGCTCATGGCCGAAATATATACAAGGGAAGGGAAGGGGAAATACAATCAAATGAAGATAAATACAACTAGGAAACTTCCTTCCATCTTCCTTACATTTGACATTATCACAAACATCCTAATTGAGCTGATTTTAAGGATAAAATGAATGGATTTTATTTGGATTGTTGTGGTGTGATATCTCGGCCTTATGTGGGAAATAGCAAAGGAATGTTATGTGACTGAAATTAGGACTAAAAT
This sequence comes from Cuscuta campestris, assembly GCA_900332095.2. Classification (NCBI taxonomy): domain Eukaryota; kingdom Viridiplantae; phylum Streptophyta; class Magnoliopsida; order Solanales; family Convolvulaceae; genus Cuscuta; species Cuscuta campestris. The sequence continues at coordinate 185,932 of OOIL02003880.1, read as the reverse complement.
GACTTGTTTTTATGTAGGAAATTCGGCCCTAAGGGATCAAGACATAGGAGACAAAGTTTGGCTTGACTTTAAGTGAATAATAGGACAATAAGTTACTATTCAATCAAAGACTTCTTTGCTGATTTTGTCCTTTTGTTTTGTTGTTGTTTTCTCATGATTTAGGGCTGGATTTTAGGAAGAAAATGGGTGGGAATTTCGTTGGAAAGGTGTAGGAAAATAAGGGGAAGGTCTTATTTAATGAAAGGAACAAAAGAAGTAGAAAACAACACACAAGGTTTGTCTTTTTGGTCCTCATTTTCGTCCAAGGCTAAAAAGGAGGGAAAGGACTTTATTTTTATTATCAAATGAAGATTAAAGGCTTTTGGATATTTCGGGAGAGTTTGGGGTTTTGGTGGAGCCATCCAGGGGTACATCATACTCCCCTTCTTCAAAGAAAGTTTGTTCTCAAGCTTTCGCACCACCGTGAAAAGGTCACTAGTTCATTTAGGAATTCCCGGATCAAATGGGAAGTTCAACGAACCACCAATAATGAGGTTCATTCCAGAATTAGTAGACACCTCGTTGTGTAATTTCCAGAACATGATGTCATTCCTTGTAAGAACCTGCTTCAAACATATCTCGGAGATGAAATAAGATTTTCCTTTATCGGTCATTTTGTCATTGTCTACTTTGACGAAATCATAGTATACAGCAGAAGTGAAGAGGAGCATGTCAATCACCTCACCTTGGTGATTAAGAAGTTAGATGAAGAAAAGCTGTACGGGAATCTCGAAAAGAGCCAATTCTTTGCTCAAGAGATGGAGTTCTTGGGATACTTCATCTCTAATGAGGGCATAAAAGTTGATGAAAAGAAGACACAAGCCATCAAGGAGTGGCCGATCCCCACCTCTATGCAACAAGTTCGAAGTTTTCACGGACTTGACTCTTTCTACCGGAGATTCGTAAAAGACTTCAGCACCATCATGGCGTTCCTCGAAGCATAGTATCACACATAGACACCAAATTCCTTCGTCATTTTTGGATGACTCTATGGAGAAAGTTGGGTACTAAACTCAAGTTTAGTACGTCTAGCCACCCCTAAACCGATGGACAAACCGAGGTCACCAACCGCACCCTTGGAACTCTCCTCCGAGCCCTCATAAAGAAAAATATCAAACAATGGGAGGAGCTACTACCACACGCTGAGTTTGCTTACAACCGAACCCCGAACAAGACTACCGGACTATCCCCATTCACCATTGTCTATGGTTCGAATCCCTTGACCCCACTAAAGCTTGATCCTATCATAACGGATACCAAGTATAGTTGTGAAGCGGACAATAGATCGAAGGAAATTCAGGACCTTCACAACAAAGTTCGAGAAAGAATTGAAGCCGTGATTGAGAGAATTAGCGCGCGCATCAACAAAGAAAGGAAGGAAGCCCACTTTCAACCAGGAGATCTTGTTTGGATTCATCCTAGGAAAGAGCGTTTCCCAACGAAACGCAAGTCGAAGCTGTTACCAAGAGCCGATGGACTCTTTGAGATAATGGAGAAGGTAAATGACAATGCCTACAAAATCAACCTTCTAGGAGACTATGGAGTATCGGCCACATTTAACATCAAGGACATCACCCCGTACTTTGAGCCTGAAGAATTACGAGTTTGAGGACAAACTCTTTTGAAGAAGGGGAGAATGATATACCCCGGGCGACTACCAAGGACTCTAAAGTCGTTAAGCAAATTAACGGAATAATGGCTAAATGTTATGATTCCTTTTGGACCGAACTTATCAATCCTAAAACCCGCCACATAGCCATAATTTCCCTGAGCCGAACGCCCACTTAAAACCCAGCCATTCTCATCCAAGCCAAACCCCAAAATATCCAAAATAACAAACCCAAAACTACATTTCTTTTCCTTACCCTTCCTCCCTCCATCCCTGACCAAAAACCCTAGCCCATAACCATGCCATTACCACTTCCTTACACCTCAACTTGGCAAAACAAACAACCACAAAATCCAAGACACTTTGACCCACACCCACACCCTTCAACCCCCCTTTGTTTCCCCATATCCTGCCCAGGAAATGCATCCAAATAGCCTATCATCCAACCTTTTCTCGTGCCCGAAAAAAGCCCCACCAAAGCCAATCAGTTGTGAATTATATTCACATATTCCCTCCTACCATTAATGGCCAAGAATCCTACCCTACAAGTACAATCACCCCTGTGTTTTTCCCCCACCAAAGGAACATCAACAAGTGGCCATTACTTCCTTTAGTTTGTGTGAATAAGAGACTTGGTAGTCTCCTTTTTCTATGCCTATATAAGCTCATCCCTGAGCATTCTTATCACACATTGTATTCCCATTTTCAACTTAGTAATACACTTGTTTGTGTGTGCTATTTTAAATCCCTAAATCTATATCATAAGAGTGGTTCTCTTGAGTGTGAGTTTTAGGTTCTAGTTATATAGATAAGTGTGTCATATCTTATTTAAATACTAGACTCAACCCCAAGTTAGGATAAAAGTGTGTAATATCTCTTAACCCCAACTTGATAATATCTATCCCTGATTTTCTCCCACCCTATATCCCTCCATTTCTCACTCTAAACCCCCTTCTTTTCATCCCTTAAGCCAGATAGCACCCTATCATTCCTTCCCATAACTTCCCTACCCACCCCAGCCATACTCCTTTCATATTGAAACCTCAAGTAACCCTGCTAATCGATTATCCTTCACTGATAATCGACTATCCGACACCCCTGAACTTCCTTGGCAGAATCTGAAAACCAAAATAATTGATTATCAACTATTGATAATCGATTATCCTGCCTTTCTGAATTTTCTTGGCCTAAACCACACAATCCCACAATCGATTATTGCTTAAGTGATAATTGACTTTTCCCCCTCCCTGAACTCCCAATAATCTTCCCGAGAAACTGAACCCATTGTTAGTCGATTATCATACCTTAATAATTGATTATCTCTTTCTTCTACAATTTAAGAAGCTTTGTTCTTATACTAAAAGCCTAATCCCGGAGCTCGGGTATAACATTTGGTATCAAAGCTAAGTGTTGAACATCCCCAAGGGCCATTCACTATCCCTACCAAGAAGTAAGCATTTTTGAGCTCAAAACTCCCTTCCTCTCTCCCTAAACCCCACAGCCAAACTAAACTGCCCTTCTCACCTTTTTCCCACTTCAACCATGTCAAATGAATCCCAACCCATGTCCCATGAAGAGCTTGTTGCCTCCAACGCAGCCTTGAAGGCCCAAGTTGAATACTTGGCCAAAGAAGTGGTTAAGCTCACCAAGATAAAGCTTAACGCCCTTCAAGGAAGTGATCATGAGGATGATGCTAGCACCAGTAGCACCAACAAGGCCAAAACTAATGACGGGTCTGACTTCAACGTTGATGGAACGCGTTTTCGATTTCAAAGAAGTCTCCGATGAGAAGAAGGTCAAGATAGTGGCCTTGAAGTTCCGCAAGGATGCATCTACTTGGTGGACTAATACGTGCACCAAATGGAGAAGAAACCACAAGGAGCTGGTGGCTACATGGGGCAAAATGATGTCTCTCTTAAAGAAGAAGTTCTTGCCTGCTGAATATGTTCGTGAGAATTTTGCCAAACTTCAAACGCTTGAGCAAGGTTCTAAATCGCTTGAAGAATACACCCGCGAGTTCGAGGAACTCTTGCTAAGCCATACACGATTCAATGGCTGAATCATGGCAAGGGCTTACGAGTTGATACGCAAAGCCTCATTTCTTTGAGCATTGGCAAAGCATACAAGGATGACGTATGGTGTGATATCATCCCTATGGATGCGGGTCACATACTTTTGGGACGACCTTGGTTATTTGATCGTCGCGTGCAACATGATGGTTAGGCCAACACTTATTCATTCTTGATGAATAAGAGGAAGATAACCCTAACCCCATTACCACCACCACCCTCTTCTATGGCCAAAACTACACAAGAACACCCCCCGTCCTTATATCCACCATCTTATAATCCGAGCAGCATGAATTCGATGGGATTAAAGATTTAATCCTGTTGGAAGATTGAGAAGCCAAACCCTTCACACCTCTAAAACCACCCCACCACTTGGTCAAGCACATTTTGCGAGACTATGCCCAAGTATTTCCCGAAGGTGTTCCCCATGGTCTACCCCCCAAACGGGACATACAACACAATATTGATCTCATCCCAGGGGCTGCCTTACCCAACAAGCCGGCCTATAGGATGAACCCTGAAGAAACGAAGGACATTCAACGCCAAGTTGATGAGTTGCTGGCTAAAGGGTTCGTGAGGGAAAGCCTTAGTCCGTGTGCTGTCCCGGCACTCTTGGTGCTCAAGAAGAACAGAATGTGGCGTATGTGTTGTGATAGCCAGTCTATTAACAAGATCACTATCGAGTATCGGTACCCCATCCCACGTTTGGAAGACATGTTGGATGAACTACATGGTTCCAAGATCTTTTCAAAAATTGATCTTAGGCTTAAGTTTTAGAACAAACTCCTTAAATCGCAGGGAAGGGGTATAGTCGATTATTCAAGTATGAAAATCGACTATCAGATGGTTCAGTTTCTGGGAGAAGTTAAAGGAGTTTCAGAGGCGATAGATAATCGATTGACAGGGAGGTGATAGTCGACTATTGCGTGCTGCAGATTTTCTGGGGAATCTGTTAATCGATTGTTGTAGAATGATAATCGATTACAGAAGGCTGTGGGGGATTTATGAAGGATGGATACTCGACTGTCAATAGTGATAATCGATTATTTGGCGGCTCGGGAAAGGAAAAATAGTATTTTTTTGGGGAAGGGGAACAAACCAAGTTGGTGTTAAGAGATATCACACACCCTTATCTTAACTTGGGGTTGTGATGTACCCCTGGACGGCTCCACTAAAATCCCAACCTCTCCCAAAATATCCAAAAGTCTTTTATCTTCATTTGATAATCAAAATAAAGTCTTTACCCTCCTTTTTAACCTTGGACGAAAATGAGGATCAAAAAGACAAACCTTGTATGTTATTTTCTACTCCTTTTGTTCCTTTCATTAAATAAGATGTTGTACCCAAGACCTGGGGTCTTATCGAGTAGCTATTTTGTGGCAGATTTGCGGAAGGAAATTGATGATGGAATTGAAGGGATGAAATATGGAGTGTGGGAAAGAGTTCTTTTTGGTGTTTTTAATGAGAGAAAAGAATAAGTTTAAGAAGAAGAAATGGTGAGAAATGAAATGGGCAGAAATAAAGTGAAGGGATAAACCAAGTTGGTGTTAAGAGATATGACACACTCTTATCTTAAATTGGGGCTTTTATCTTCTTTTACACATTAATAATCACTACTAATGTATAAAATTAGACTCCTAACACGCACTCAAAAGTAGCCAACTTTAGAGATATTTCATTAGGAAATTTGGTTAAAATAGCATCACACTATTTTTAAGAATTACTCAAAGAGTAAAAACAAAGGCTTTTAATTCAATAATCTAGTGTTACAATGGCCTCATGGCTGAAGTATTTATACAACAAAAAATAAGGAAAAAATACAAGAACAATGAAGGAAGAATACAACAAGGAAGTTTCCTACTTCTTTCCTACAAATCAATGCTTAATGCCCATCCATGTGAGTTGATTTTCCATGATGCTTCTTCTGATTTTGAGCTGATCTTCTTTGGGTTTATTTGGGTAGAAATTTCGTGCATATAAGGAAGAAAACAAAGGGGAATCAAGCTTTAGACTTTTGTGAATAAAATGCAAAAACAGCACTATTCATTCAATGACTTTGTTTCTGATTTTTGTTCCTTTGTTTCAAAAGTGATTATGCTTTTGTTTTGTGGAAGAAAAGGCTTTATTCTTTGTTGAAAATCAGGAAATAATTTTAGCCTTATACCCAATCTTAGGATGAGCAAACAGGAACTGATTCACTCAGGGTTCAGAGACGTAGGATAATCGATTAGCACATTTAGTAAATCGATTAATTGAGTTTAGCTCAAAGCTGGGAATGTTCTGAGGAACCCGATAATCGATTGACACTACAAGACAATCGATTTACAAGGACTTACTCGGAACTGGATATTTTCTGAGGGTGAGGATAATCGATTATCAAATTATTGACAATCAATTATGAGAAGTTATGGACTTTGAAGAAGAATCTGCGGACTTCAATAGTCGATTATCAATTAAGGATAATCGATTATTTAGGGGTTCAGAATCAGGATTAGAAGAAAAGAAGGGAAAGGCATTATTTGGGTAAAAAAGGATTTGAAAAGAAACAAAGGTTTTAAAAGATAATAAGAAACTACGGTTTGACTTGTCTTCCTTTGATTTCATTTTTGACCCGGAGTTAAAAATTGATGGGAAAGACTTTATTTTGAATTAAAGAAAAGAAAGAAGACTTTTGGATGTGTGGGGGAGGTTGGGATTTTGGTGGAGCCATCCAAGGGTACATCATAAGACCTTCCCCTTATTTTTCCTACACCTTCCCCACGAAATTCCAGCCCCTTTTTGTTCCTAAAATCCAACCAAATCACCACTTACCACAAAGGAACAAAAATCAATCAAAAGTCATAAAGTGGAATAGTGATTTCTTGTCTTTTCTTGACTATTTCCACACCACACCATTTAATGATCTTTCTTGGTTCCTTCTTGCACTATAGGCCAAAATATACTCCTCAAAATAAGCCAAGGAATGCCTCATCACAGCCACATAATGTCCTTGACTTAATCCACATATGGCCGAAATCCTTATGCAAGAAAAGGCCAAACAAATCCCCTTCCATTGTTCTTAAAGTTAGCACATTTGGATTGTAATAGTTTAGTGTTAATCATGTGGTAGGAAGCTGCCTTGAAAGTGTTGTATTTCCCCTATAAATATTTGGTCTCATGGCCATTGTAAAACCAGATTATTGAATGAAAAGTTTGTGTTACTCTTTGAGTAATTTCATTAAAATAGTGTGAAGCTATTTTAACCAAATTTCCTAATGAAATATCTCTAAAGTTGGCTACTTTTGAGTGCGTGTTAGGAGTCTATTTTATACATTAGTAGTGATTATTATTGTGTGAAATAGATAACAGCGCCAAATATAGTAAGAGTGTGTTTATCTCTTATTCATTGTTTGGTTTATCCATCCTTGTTTTCTACCCATTTCGTTCTTCTCCATTTTCTCTTCCTAAACCACATTCTATTCTATCTTCACAAATCAAAATACCAAAAAAGAACTCCTTCATCACCTCCACTTTCCACCCAGCCATTTCTGTTGCATCCCTAGCAAGTCAACTAATTCTCAAGAACTTAAAAACAAATAAGTGGATTAATGTCCAAATGTCACAATCCTTTTTGGAATGAATTTCTCACCCCAAAGCCATATAACCAAACCTTGATATATTTAGGCCCATGAAATCCAAAACCCAACCCCTTAAAACCCATCACAACATTTCCAAAACCTTACCTCAAAACCCTAACCCTTTCCCCTTTCTTTCCCTTGTTTGGCCGAACCCCCCCCTACACCCACCATGGACCCCGCACATTCTCAACATTCATAGATATCCAAAATATCTTCCTCTCATTATTTAATCCTTTCATAGATATCCAAAATATCTTCATTCTCAACATTCATAGATATCCAAAATATCTTCCTCTCATTATTTAATCATTTCCCTCTTTTCCTTGAAGCCTGGCCGAACACAAGAACCCAAAAACCAACCATTTTCTATGCTTGTAGACAAACCAACATTTGGGACCACATGTCCCCAAGCTAGGCCGAATTTACATCAATAATAGGCCAAGGGACATATGTTATGGTTTGAGAGCTTACCCACCATATATTTTGCTTCATTAAAGGCCAAACTAACATGAAATTCTCACACCCTTTGCTCTCTTCCCTCAATGGCCGAATACACCCCCCACAACCACCATATATTTCCCCTACACAGTCAACCAAATCATTCTCACATCAAACCTTTCCTTTGCCCCATAATATGGACGAACCCATCTCATCCAAATCCCTTTTATTTCATTCATCCTAATCATAATATTCTCACATTCCCTTTTGTCTTCCAATAAGGCTGAAAACATCAAGCCCTAAAACCTATCACATTTGATCTTCATTCCATGAGGTGATTTGATTATTTGGATAATATTCTAGATATTTGTTTAAGGAAGTTGCTTAGTTTCTTTCCCTCTTTTGAGCTTGTATTAATATCGGCCAAGGGCCTCATTTGTAACCCATCTTTGTAATCTCATTTTCAAGATAATACAACTTGTTGTGTTGTTTTAAAATTCCTAATTTATATATCTTAAGGTTGATTTCCTTAAGTGTGAGTGTTAGGTTCTAGAATTTCATTAAGTGTGTTATATCTTAATTGAAATCTAGATTTTAACCCCAAGAAAGGATAACAGTGTGTTATATCTCTTAAAACCAACTTGGTCTATCTCCCTCTACCAAAACACCTCTTTTTCGTTCCCTGAAACTGTCCTATAATCGATTAGCAACTTGGTAAAATTGATTATCATCTCACGTGAAACATCCGCAGCCATCAATAATCGATTTACATACCCTTGTAAATCGACTATTTCCCCTTTATGAAAATCTCTGTCAAAATCCCTCAAGAAGCTGAGCCCTTCAATAATCGATTATCTCTTCTAGATAATCGACTATCACCCCTCCTGCAATTTTAAAACTACTTTGTCCCTCAAAACACTCAAAGCTAAGATACAACATTTGGTATCAAAGCCCATTGTTCTCATCCTTAAGGACCAAAAACACACTTCCCTCCCTCTTCCTTGTTTTCCTTCCATTCGGCCATAACCTACTGCCCATTATATTCTTCCTTATCACCATGTCAAACCAATCTCAAACCCTCACCAATGAAGAACTTCAAGCCTCCAATGCTGCCCTAAAAGCTCAAGTTGAATACTTAGCCAAGCAGGTAGCTCAACTCACCAAGATGAAGTTAAGAATGGCGGATACCCCCGAGCAGAGTGATGAAGAACAAGAGATTGAAACACATCCTATGGAAGACTCTAACACCAACACCGGAGGTAGCTCTCATGAGAAAGGAACCACGGATTTCAAGGTTGACCTTCCCACCTTTGAAGGGAAGAATGATCCCGACGAATTCCTAGAGTGGTTGGAAACTGTTGAGCGCGTCTTTGACTTTAAAGACATTCCCGAAGACAAGAAGGTCAAAATAGTGGCGTTGAAGCTACGAAAGTACGCTTCTACATGGTGGACGAACACATGCACTAAGAGAAGACGAGAAGGCAAGGTTCCCGTCAAATCATGGCTCAAGATGAGGGCTTTGATGAAGAAGAAGTTTCTCCCCGAACAATATGTAAAGGATAACTTCGCTCACCTTCAACAACTGAGACAAGGCACCCGGACGGTGGAAGATTACACTCGAGAGTTTGAAGAGCTCTTGATGCGGTGCGACTTACAAGAAGATGATTCCCAAACCCTTGTCCGCTATTTATTTGGGCTAAACACCCAAATAGCTAATGTAGTGGAGCTCCAACCATATGACACCTTCGAAGAACTGTCCAAGCTCGCCCTACGGGGTGAAGCACAACTCAAGAGAACTAGAACCCCCTTTGGCCGCCCCTCACCCTACACCAAAACTCCTCCAAATTCCTCATGAAACCCAACCACCACCTCTGCCCAAACACCATCCGCAAAACCCAACTCCATCCCTTCCACCTCTACCAACCTGCCACCTCCCAAGGCCAACCCAACCAACACCCGAGCTCCGAAATGTTTTCGTTGTCAAGGCATAGGTCATTATGCCAACAAATGTCCGAATAAGAAGATTATGGCAATCGTGGAATATGAAGATGAAGAAGATAGCCCCACATGGAGTGATGAAGTAGCCGAAGATGAAGAATGTATAGGTGCGGATCAAGGAGAGCTACTGGTCATCCGTAGGACACTAAGCACTTTAGCCGTCCCCGATGAACAGTTACAACGAGAGAATATCTTTCATACTCGTTGTACGGTACAAAAGAAGGTGTGCTCGCTTATCGTGGACAGTGGGAGTTGTACCAACGTGGCCTCGAAAACGTTGGTTGAGAAGCTAAGGTTGAAGACATCACCCCACCCGAAGCCATATACCATCCAATGGCTAAACCATGGCAAGGGGTTACGAGTAGATTCCCGAACTCTAGTCTCCTTGAGTATTGGGAAAAGCTATACCGATGAAGTATGGTGCAACATCATTCCGATGGACGTGTTCCATATATTATTGGGAAGGCCATGGCTATTCGATTGAAGAGTCATGCATGATGGATATGCAAACACCTACTCTTTCATCATCAACAAGAAGAAAGTCACCCTTAACCCTCTTCCCCCCTCAAAACCCACGGCCTCAACTCCACCAAAAGAAGAACCACCCATCCTCCTTTCCACCATCTTACAGGCTGAACACCATGAACTTAGTACCCAAAAAGAACTCATCCTCTTTGAAGAAGAGGAGGCCGAACCTACCCTCCACCGAACCCATTCACGCTCTTGCCCAACCTATTCTTGATCATTTCACCCATGTCTTTCCCGAGGACATCCCTCACGGCCTTCCCCCCAAACGAGATCCAACACAAGATCGATCTTATTCCAGGGGCTGCCCTACCTAACAAACCTGCCTATCGCATGAATCCGGAAGAAACAAAAGAGGTGCAAAGGCAAGTGGATGAACTACTTGCTAAGGGGTTTGTTCGAGAGAGTCTAAGTCCATGTGCTGTTCCGGCGCTCTTGGTACCTAAGAAAAATGGTACATGGCGCATGTGTTGCGATAGCCGATCCATCAATAAGATTACAATCAAGTATAGGTATCCCATACCTAGGCTTGAAGACATGTTGGATGAGCTCCATGGTTCCAAGATCTTTTCGAAGATAAATCTTCGAAGCGGATATAATCAAATCTGAATCTTCGAAGGAGATGAATGGAAGACAGCTTTCAAAACGAAATTCGGACTATATATGAATGGCTAGTTATGCCATTCGGCCTTACAAATGCACCAAGTACCTTCATGAGATTGATGAATCAAGTCCTGAAACCCTTTCTTGGTCATTTTGTCGTTGTCTACTTTGACGACATCGTAAGAGTGAAGAAGAGCATGTGAATCACCTTACCTTGGTGATTAAGAGGTTGGATGAAGAAAAGTTGTATGGAAACTTGGAGAAAAGTCAGTTTTTCCGTAAAGAAAAAGAGTTTCTGGGATACTATGTTTCAGGAGAAGGAATTCGAGTGGATGAGAGGAAAACTCAGGCCATTCGGGATTGGCCCATTCCCACATCCATGCAACAAGTTCGAAGTTTTCATGGGCTAGCATCATTCTACCGCCGATTTGTAAAGGATTTCAGTACCATAACCGCACCTATCACCGACTTGACGAAGCACCAAAAGTTCGAGTGGAATTCGAAGGCCGAACAAGCTTTTGAAACTATCAAGGAACGACTAACACAAGCTCCCGTGTAAGCCCTCCCTAGTTTCGAGAAGCTGTTCGAAGTCGAGTGTGATGCCTCGGGCGTAGGCATTGGAGCGGTTCTCACCCAAGGAGGCCACCCGATCTCATACTTTAGTGAGAAGCTGAATGAGACGAGGAGAAGATATTGTTATTCGATTTAGTCGTTGTGCCCACGCCTTAGAGGGGGGTGAATAAGGCGTTTAAAAACTTTTCGGAGTTTAATAAAAATGGTGTTGGCAAATGCGGAAGCAATATATAAAACGCAGAAATAAAAGTGTTAAGTAAAAGACACACCGAGTTTATACTGGTTCAGAACTCCCTACTCCAGTACCTCGAGGCTCCTCCTCAAGGATTTCCGAATCCACTAAGTTCCGGCCTCTTGAACTCCATCAAAGCACCGCACTAGTTTGGCAAACAACCCTTGCCAATAGGATTCACTCCAAGATTTTACCACGGCTATCTTGAACCGTTTACAATGAAGATTTAAAGGCTATCTTCTACCGTTCCCCCAAGGATTTCAAAGGCTATCCTTGAACCTCTACCCAAGGATTTATACGGCAATCCTTAACCGTTACAACGTGAGAATTTAACGGCTATTCTCGAGCGTAAGAAGGTGTGTTTGAAGAACACAAACAAAGGTTCTACACAATGGCTAGAATATAAAAATGAAGAACAAAACTTAGCCGGTGTAGAAGGAAAGTATACTCTCTCAAAAATACAATTCAAACTTATGAATATGAGAGTATATAACTAGAAACACAAGCTCAAAGTGTGTGTATAAAAATTAGGAATGTAAGGCTCTTAAAATAGCCAAAATATTGAAAATAATTAATAAAAGGATGAACACACTTAGAATAAAAAGAGAGGATGTTTAGAGCTTTGTTTCTTGTTGAAATATGAAGTATTAGGCCTATATTTATAGTGGAAGATGTTAATTAGCCGTTAGGAGGTGATTAGAGTTGAATTAATTTAAAAATTAGCAATCAGGAATAGTGTTCCAACGGTAACGGTACCATGTCACGGTAGCTAGGTCCCGTACGGTAGCTAGGTACCTTCTCAGGCCAAAACTCTCTGGCGGTACCTATACATGGTAGGGGGGTCCCGTCCATACGGTAGGGGGGTCCCGTCTCAACTTAACTCATGGTACCCCTTACGGTACCCCTCACGGTACCTAGGTACCTTATGACCATTTTGACAATTTTTCATTTTTGTCCAAATCATTTCCAATTTTGTTTAAAACCTTTTGGATGTTTGAAAATGATTATAAAAAGGTTTTAAACATATTTTTTGAGTGTTTTTGAGCTTGTGAATATAGGTATATAAAATCATATCCTTACATCGATTTCTACCTAAATTCTACGCTAGTTTAGTGTTTCAACTTCATTCTTGAGAACCGAATCTTAATGGATTCTTGTTGTACCTGAAACACTTAAACAAACATCAAGCTCTTATATTGTTTGTTAACATCAAAACATGAGGCTTAGCAAACCAAGGCTAACAGATATTCTATTTATGACAAGGAGTTTTACGCCTTGGTGAGATCCTTGGAGCACTAGAGGCACTATCTCGTGAGCAAGGAGTTGATTCTTCACTCCGATCATGAGGCACTGAAGTACATACAAGGGTAACATAAGCTTCGACCCCGCCATGCCAAATGGGTTGAATATCTTCAAACTTTCACCTTTACCATCAAACACAAGAATGGGACCCTCAACAAAGGCGCCGATGCGTTATCGCGAAGGCATTTATTATTAACGGTACTTAGTACCAAACTTCTTGGTTTTGATTGTTTGCAGGAGCTCTATAAGGATGACGGAATTTTCAAGGAGGCGTATGCACAATGCCTAGTTCGGCCTTATGGGGATTACCTCCTCAAAGACGGTAATCTCTTCCACGGCAACCAATTGTGCATCCCCCGAAGTAGCGTTCGAGAAACCCTCATTGATGAAATACATGGAGGCGGATTGGCAGGTTGTTTCGGTATCAACAAAACATACTTCATGATAAGGGAGCATTACTTCTGGCCCAAAATGGAAAGAGACGTTGAACACTTTGTCAAAAGGTGTTCCACTTGCCACCTCACCAAAGCACATATCTTGCCGCAAGGAGTACATATGCCATTGCCCGTACCGAATGCCCCATGGGAAGACATTAGCCTGGACTTCATTACCGGGCTACCTAGGACACAAAAGAACAAAGATTCCATCATGGTGGTCGTGGATCGTTTCTCCAAAATGGCCCATTTTGTTCCTTGCCTCACCACGTACGATGCATCACAAGTCGCGGATCTCTACTTTCGCGAAATAGTCAAACTACACGGGATCCCTAGAAGCATGGTCTCCGATAGATATTTGAAATATTGTACTTTCGCATTACTCTGAAAATATTTTTAAATGGGTCGCGATCCAGAGTCTGTAAATTTAACATTTATAAGTAATTGTCATTTTTAAATGTCAAGCGAAATTTTTATTTAACTCTGGTTTCACCTTAGTACGTATAATTCCGGGTTATACGGATTAGGGTGTTACACTATGTATTTTAAAATGAATGTTTATATTTGTACGAGAATGAGTACTACTTTATTTTAGAATGAGTACTAGCGAGATATACCTATTTCTAGGTACATCTGGATGTACCATAAACCAACTCCTAGAAAGGAGAACAATAAGGGGACGTAGGAAAGGGGAAGAATGGAAAAAAAGTAAATGGATAATAAAAAATCAAACAAAATCTTATTAAAAGCTATGGTAAAATCTTTCAAATTCTACGTAAACCTAAAATAATCTTTTGATTTTATATAATATATAGATTCTAACAAATCTATCAAAATCTTTTAAAATCTAAATTGAATACATCCTCCCCCTTAATTGAACATAGTTCAACAAATTCAGAGCCATCTCTGTGGATAAGTTCTACCATATACCATTCTCCTCAACACCCCGTTCTCGAACCAGGTCTACAATCTCAAGTATTGGTTGTAAGTTGCAGCAAAAGGCAAAAGCAGGGCCGGCCCATTTGGGGGACGGGCAGCCCGACCGGACCGGACCCATGAACTATTGGGGCCCATAATTTTAAACATTAAATATATTTATGTAAGCCCAAAAGCTTTGAGGCCCTAACTAGTACTCCAAGTCAAGACTCCAGCATTCCACGACAGGCTTTGTCTCGCATCTAGTGGTCCAATTCCAGAATTTCAAGCGTACAACTTCCAGGATGTACCCGTAGTTCAGATTATGACTGAGGTTTTGGCACTTGTTTCTGTTGGACATGAGTTCAAGCCCCTTTATTATTCTGGAATATTTTTGTTTTGATGTATGACAAACAGGATGATTAAATTCAAACGATAATCGAATATTTATTTTTCGTATCGAGAAAAGCAAAGAGGCGTATCAAGAAAGTTACAACGATAAAAATCAACGCTCACCCCTACGTAGATTTTTGAAGCGAAGTGAAGACTCCGAAGACTTTTTATTTTTTATTGAGTCTAGGCATATTTGTAAGGATGACAATAATTTTTGCATAAATAAATTAATTTTTTGAGGGATAAAAATTATTATTTTCTGAGTCAGTTGAAAAAAATTATTTTTTCTCTGTCTAAAAATATTTAACTGAGTCAGTTTCAAAATAGTGTGTCAAAATTTCTTAAAATATTTTTAAGGATACACAAATCTTTTGTGGTAAGAAAAATATACTTTAAAGATTTTTCTTGTACATCGTTTGACACACAAAATATTTTTGGGACTCAATTTCTACACAAAAATTCATTAATTAATTCAAATTTTTGAATTTGAATTAATTCTTTTCAACTCATTTGATTTGTTATCATGTTCAAATTGTTGTCTAAAACAAAACATTAAGCTCCAATTGTACTCCCCACTCGCACACATGCTTTGGGTCCTCCTTGTTTGGCCATTGTTCGTTAGGGGATCGATCATCCTTCCTGGATCGATCACCTGTGCAGAGTGATCCGAGCCTGGATCGATCCAAGTGAATGGATCGATCATATACTTTTTCCAAATTGTTCGTAGGATTGATCCTTGAGTGTGGATCGATCCCCCGTAGCCTTGCAAAAATTCGTCTCCTGAATTTTGGTTCCAGAGGATCGATCCCTTGGCTTGGATCGATCCCCCGTGGCTTTGACAAAAAATCTTTTTCGATCCATTACTCCAGGTGATCGATCTTCACCCTTAATTGGATCGATCCCCAACGTCTTTTATCTGTCAAAATCAGCCTTCCCTACTTCCAACGGATTTATTTCTTTTTCCTCTATAAAAACACTCATCCTCCTTCATTAAAAACACATCTCTTGCACTCTAATATCTTCATTGATAAATATTCAATTCTTGCTTCCATCTTCCTCATCAAATATATTATTTTAAGAATTAGAAATATTTTTATTGAGTGCTAAAGATTTTGTCATCCATAGAGCTTTCATATTTCAACACTTCTTGCTCAAATTGTGTGAGCTTTCATTCTTGTATTGTAAACTCAATCCTATTTGAGTGTTGCTAAGACTTGTGTGATTCAAGTCCTATTGTTGTTAAGGCTTGTGTGACTCAAGTCTTGTTAGAAGTTGAGGCTTGTGTGATTCAAGTTCTCGAGTTGTATTGGTTTTTCAAGCACTCGTTGAAGCTTGAAGTTTAGTAGAACCTTTGAGAGAGTCTCTCGGAGGACTGGACTAACCACGAGGTGGTGAACCAGTATAAATCACGGTGTACTCCTTCCCCTTGCTCTTTACATTTTTCCTGCGATTTTGTTTAATTGTCACAGACGCGATTTACGCACATTCTAGCGAACAACTCTATTCACCCCCCTCCCCCCTCTAGAGTTGCACTTTTGTCTAACAATTGGTATCGGAACAGGAAGTTCTTCGAATACTTCTTTATTTTCAGGAACTCAAAGATCAATGGCATCTAGAATGTTCAACGTAGGAGTTAGCGAGGGACAATCAACCACAAGGCCACCATTGTTCGACGGAACCAACTACTCCTATTGGAAGGAGAGGATGAGGATTTTCATCCAATCCAATGACTACAAACTGTGGTTGATAGTCAAGAACGGGTGTGGAGTCCCGATGAAGAAAGTCGGTGAGGTCAACGTCCCCAAAACCGAAAAGGAGTTCACCGACGAAGATTGCAAAAAAGATGGAGCTCAACGCAAAGGCAATAAACATGATTTATTGCGGTGTTAATGCGGATGACTACCGCAAAATCTCGCGGTGTGAAACCGCAAAACAAATGTGGGAAAAATTGAAGGTCACCTACGAAGGAACCGCGCAGGTTCGGGAGGCCAAAATCGACCACCTCACCCACGAGTATGAACTCTTCTCAATGAAGGAAAACGAGAATATTGAGGAAATGTTTGAGAGATTCTCTAACATCATTAATCCTCTCAATCTTCTCAGGAAGACATACACAGACCGAGAACTCGTGAGAAAGGTGCTGCGAAGCCTATCCCCCAAATGGCGTTCAAAGCTGGACGCAATTGAAGAAGGTCGTGACTTCCAAACAACGACCTATGATGCTCTTCGAGGTAATCTTATTACCTACGAAACCACCCAACTCTCTAAGGTGGTTGAAGAGAGGAGCAAGAGGTCTATTACTCTACCCGCAACAACATCAACCCACAACAACGTTGATGATGAAGATGATGACAGCGACGACACCGACCTCGGACTCTTCGTCTGAAAATTCAAGGAAATGATGCTCAAGAAGGGAGCCAAGAAGAACACTCCACCCAAGTGCTATGGGTGTGGTGAAATTGGACACATCAAACCAATGTGTCCTAAGCTCAAGAACGAGAAGGACAAGAGGGCACCGAAGAAGCAACGTGCCTACATTTCTTGGGAGAACGACGGCTCCGGGAGTGAAGACTCGGAAACGGAGGAAGTGGCCAACTTATGTCTCATGGCCATTGAAGATGGGGAAACATCAAAAGAGGTAAGTGATCAAGAGCCTTCTCCCAATGATCCTTTAACTCTTAATGATTTAGTTTGCATTGTAGAGGAACTAGTAGGAATGTTCAAAAAGGCTTCCAAAGAAAATAATGAAGTAAAGCAAAAAATCCTGATTTTTGAGAATGATGTCAAAGAACTCAAAAATATAAATGATAAACTTAAACAAGAAATTATCTCTTTTGGAAAAAGGCCACAAGAACCTTCATCTACTTCATCTACTACATGCTCTAGTTGTACATCATTAAAAGCTAAAGTTGCTAGTTTAGAAAGCAAATTGGGAAAGTGACGAACGGCGTAAAGCGGCAAGTCAACAAGTATCCGAGTTAGACTCGGGTCGTTCTCTCCAGGAGTGGCGAAGGGAATAGTTAGCCTTATTATTTATCACAGGTAAATTTATAGTCTAAGAGATGTGAATAAATAAGAAATAAGTGACTAAAATAAATGATAAAATAACTTCATGAGTTAAGATCGGAACACTGACTTAACACAATTTAAATCATCTTTAATTAACAATTGGATTAATGAAATGTGTAGCAATTATGTTTAATATATCTCCTATTTCTAGGTCTCAATATAAACATAAATGCTAATCTTATATTTAATACATCTCCTATTTCTAGGTCTCAGTATTAATTATAAGATTATTTTATTTCTAGTACATCTTCTATTTCTAGGTCTTAGTACTGTGCTAGAAAATGTTCGACTTAAATAATTCTAAATCCTCATAGACAAGGCAAGAACCATTTTCCAATTACTTAATTAATAAAATGTTTAGTATTATTAATTAGTTAAAGCCATTCCAAACGGTTATTTCTAACCTTGCCCATTTCTAGGTGTTTGGAATGTGTGGCTTAATTAACCTTTTTACCTCATAGACAAAGTAAAAGATTAATTTCCAAGGATTAATTAATAATAAAAACAATTTTATTAATTAAAAAAAATTAATTCATTTTCTAACAATTAATCCAATTACTAACTAAAGGATAAAATTAAATTGGTTAAATCCTTATTCCGAATCCTAACCCATATAATTATCAATTCATAATCTCAAACAAAACATTCAACATCATCATAATAACATATAAAATCCTCAAACACATATCAATCATCAACAAAGTAAAATTTTATGGATAAAATGTTCAATAAAGATTACAATAAAAAGAAAAGTAAAACTTACAATGCTTCAAAGATTTGAGAATTAACTTGGAATGATGAAATTTAACCAACTCAAATTTAGTACAATAATTGAAATAAAAAATTGAAGATTTTTGCCCCAAAAAAGGGGAAAAACCGAAGGGAAATCGCCTGGTGAGAGGAAAGAAGCCGCAGGGGTTTTATAGGATGGAGAAGACAACTAGGCGGGCAGACCGGCGGTCGCCGACCAACCCGCCGGCACCACTGAAGATTTTTCCAGAATCTGCCGGATTCCGGGTCGCCGTCGATAGGCGGGCAGACAGGCGGTCGCCTGCCAGCCCGCCAGCGCTCCTCCTCCCTGGATCTCTCGCCGCTGCTGCCTTCTGATAATCGCCGCAGCTTTCCGTCCGGCGGCCAGACCAGCGGTCGCCAGCCAAGTCGCCTGTCAGGCCACAAAAATCTGTCGATGCTACTTTGCTCTAAATTTCGTTTTGAACACTTTTTCCTTCTGCATCGACTTCTAATTCTGCACAGTTTGTGAGATAGAATTGTTTTTCTATTAAAATTTACTCTTTTTATTCCATTATTGACCCAATTTTACATATTAATTCAAAGTCCTTCTTTTTATGATCAATTCATCAAAACATATATTTTTGACCAAAAAGAATAAAGAATTTTTTGTTTTGATAACAAAAATGGTACAAGAACGAATTAAATATGAGTAAAAAGATAAGTACGAAACGGTCTTATCAGAAAGTTTAATAATGCCTCAAACACCTTAGATAAAATACTTAGGCAAAAACATAGTAATGGTGAAGGACTTGGATATAAGAAAAATCCACCTAGAAAAACAACATTTGTTAAAGCTAGGGGAAATAAAAATGCTAGGACTAATAATCAAACTAGAAGAGCACCTCCTAGCAAACCTAGAACTCATTACACTCAACCATATAGGATGAATAATCCAAATGTTATTTGCCATTACTGTAATAAGATAGGTCACATTGCACCCGTGTGCTTCACCAAACTTAGGCATTTCCAACAAACGCACACACATCGCACATATGCTAACCAAAAAGGACCAGACAATACATGGGTACCTAAACCGTCTCCATGATATCTTTTTGTAGGTGTGCTTGAAGGCTTCGAGTACCTCTTGGTATCTCGATAGCGGATGCTCCAAGCACATGACCGGAGACGCATCCAAATTTAGGAGTTTAGAGTATTTCAAAGGTGGCAATGTCGTTTTTGGCAACAACAACAAAAGAAGGATCATTGGAACTGGCACCGTCTAGAGAGACAATGCTACAACCGTTGAGAACGTTCTTCTTGTTGAGTGCCTCAAGCACAATCTTCTTAGCATTAGTCAATTGTGCGATAGAGGTAACCGTGTCATCTTTGATTCTAGTAAATGCATTGTAGAACGCTTGTGTGACAATAGGACTATTCTTTGTGGTAGTAGAGTAGATAACATTTACATGTTTGATCTTGAAAATTTCCCGTCTATCTTAGCTAAGTGCCTCATTACCAAAGAGGAAGAAACGTGGCTATGGCATCGACGGATAGCTCACGTTAATATGGACCATCTTAATAAGTTGGTTTCTAAAGACTTAGTAATTGGTGTTCTTAAACTTAAGTTTGAGAAGAATCTAATTTGTGATGCATGTCAAAAGGGGAAGCAAGTAAGGGCCTCGTTTAAGTCAAAGAACGTTGTTTCTACGACTAGGCCATTACAAATTTTGCACATGGACCTTTTTGGACCTTCAAGAACTATGAGTTTAGGAGGTAATTACTTTGGCTTTGTTATCGTTGATGACTATTCGAGGTTTACATGGACACTCTTTCTAGCTCATAAGTATGATGCACTTAATGCTTTTAAGAAATTCATTAAATTGGTTCAAAATGAAAAAGATCGACTCTCACATTTACATCCATTAAAAGTGATCATAGGGGAGAATTTGATCAAGACGGCTTTGATGTCGTTTGTAACGAATTAGGCATTGAGGATAATTTCTCAGCCCCTCGTACACCACAACAAAATGGCGTGGTTGAACGGAAAAATAGGTTTCTTGAAGAGATGGCTAGAACTATGCTCAATGAGGCAAACCTTCCTAAATATTTTTGGGCGGATGCCGTGAGTACCGCGTGCTACGTGTTAAACCGAGCCGTCATTAGACCGATACTCAAGAAAACGCCCTATGAACTTTACAAAGGAAGAAAGCCTAACCTTTCCTATTTTCATGTCTTTGGATGTAAAGTTTTTATTCATAATAATGGAAAAGATAACTTGGGAAAATTTGAT
>OOIL02003880.1:152289-165065 GCA_900332095.2 Cuscuta campestris | reverse complement strand
TCTTGAAGAGATGGCTAGAACTATGCTCAATGAGGCAAACCTTCCTAAATATTTTTGGGCGGATGCCGTGAGTACCGCGTGCTACGTGTTAAACCGAGCCGTCATTAGACCGATACTCAAGAAAACGCCCTATGAACTTTACAAAGGAAGAAAGCCTAACCTTTCCTATTTTCATGTCTTTGGATGTAAAGTTTTTATTCATAATAATGGAAAAGATAACTTGGGAAAATTTGATACTAAGTCGGATGAAGGAATTTTCTTAGGGTATTCTCTTCGTAGTAAGGCATATAGAGTGTTCAACAAGCGTACTAAGACCGTAGAGGAGTCTATTCATGTTGTCTTTAATGAATTTGATGCTCGCTTGGCGAGAAAAGGTATTGTTGATAATGTTGCAGGTTCGTATGAATATAAATTGAATATAATTGGGTCTACTTTAGGATATCATTTTGATATATCAAATTTTTATATCATTTATTTATTTAGATTATATTTAATTTTTGATCAAAGAGTGTCATTGTTTGACTAAAAAAATAAAATAGGAAAGGTTTTTTTGGAACGGAGGGAATATAATGTTTTCATTCATTTATTTTGTTATAATACTATTACGTTAATTGTCATTTAAATATAATTAATATATATACTTTAATTTATTAGGTGGCCTTTAGGGCCATTTTTTCAGTTTCGGCCCATGCCATTGAATTCTCTGGACAGACCCTGTGCAAAAGCCTGTGTAGTAGGGGTGAGCAAGTACCGAACCGATACCAAAATTTCCCAAAAAAATCGAGAATACCAAATCGAAAAATACCGAACCAAAAAAGTACCGAGAAGAAACCGAACCGTACCGAACCGAATGGTCGGTACGGTATTTGGGAACGGTACGAGGTGACGTCCCATACCGAAAATCCCGAACCGAACATATATGCTAAAATATTATAAAAAATAATACCCCGGAGTAATATTTTTCATATTCCTTCACTAAATAATAATTTTTTAAAAAAAATTGGTTCAAGTTTTATTATTGTAAGTTATACTTTTATTTTGGGATCGGGATCGGTACGGAATAAAATCCCATACCGAACCGAAATATTTGGTACGATATCCGTACGGGCTAAATACCGTACCATACCGTACCATGATCACCCCTCCTAAAATCTGAGCGGGAAGAGGATTGCGTAGCCGCAGGAGGGCCATAAGAATGACCTAATCAATACCATTCAAGAACCTCCATAACAGAGAATACCATGGCCACAAGAAGAAGGTACTGAACTGATTGTAAAATTTTCACTGTCATTTACAAATATTCATCTTTAGGAAAAACCCTTAACTGTCCGCTTTCTTTTTCTCCTGAATTTTGCGAACCCAATTTGTTTGTAAGGCTGAATGAACTGTCTTTTTTCCTTTTTTTAAATGAAATACAAAAGGTTCATTCTGTAGCCTGGAATTGCATCGACACTAAACTAGCTTCAGGATCAGTTGATCAAACTGCTCGTATTTGGCATATTAATCCCCATGGTCATGTAAGCTTATTCATTTTAGTTAACTTCAAAAATGAACCTCTCTGCCTGCTTCTTTGTAGCTTAGGAGAATCTCTATGCTTATTTCTTTTTACCTTAAGTGAATCTCTCTGCATGTTTCTTTGTACCTTAATCTCTCTGCTTGTTTAGTGTCTAATATAATGTTTTTTTAGTTGAGTTAAAAATTTTCATTAAATGAACAAAAGATGTGTACTCTTGAGTTTTGACACTTTTTTTAATCTCTTCGATCTTCCTGAAAGTGTTTTGATATTTCAATACTCCACTTTTTTGTTGGAGCATGAACCTGAAGAAAAAAGACATGCCAACATGACAAAACTGGTTCTGCCAAAGCCTTCCGACCCCAACTTTCCATATCCTTGTATCAAAGGCTTCGTTGGATTATATCAGCAGGTACTCACGTGGTAGATTTGAAACATGACCCAAAAGATCTCTTATCTCACAGTTTCATCTAGTGATGTGAGCTCCATCCAAGGGGTTGCTCAATAGTCAATACCACGGCTTACCTCCTCCCCGCAAGACTTTGAGTAGAAGGGCGCCCACCTGGACAATTTCATCATTTGGAACATGGTTCTCTCTTTCTTTCTCTTTAATAGTTACTGTTCTCATCCCGAGTCATTTTTAATTGCTAACGGTCTTTCCCTTTTTCTTAACTCCTAAAATTAATTCACATCTATTTTAACATACATATCTCTCTACTATCCAAGTAGGAGTAAGGTCTGCGTACACACACCCTCCACAACCCTACTTTAGTAGAATTCTATTGGGTTGTTGTTGCATAACTTGTATCGCAACCACCACCTTTTTTTAATATTTCAGCATTTTGATTCAGATAGTAATATAGTATCACATGTCTAATGGTGGTGGTTCTATATAATATGGTTTTTGGTCTTAAATGATCTAATCATCACTTTAATTTTTGATCAGTACGTATTCTTGTTTTGAAACTAGACCAAACATACTGCAAATCAGAAACATTAATACTGGACTAGACAGACACTAGGCTGTTTCACTCACCAGACTAGATGATATATTTAAAACAAAGATATTGAAATTCTAAGCATTGAGACCCGACTAAACAAAAGACTGGTCGATCAAAGGAATTTTTGATATATGTTCATAATAAATTAGATCAGAAAGATTCAAAAGAGACCAGATCTTGAAATATTCCTATTAAAGCAGCGCCAACAAATTCTTAGACACCTCTAACAATAAGTCTTGATGCTAGTGTTAACTCTTATAATTCCTCCCTATTTTAGTTAACATCAATTGTTTTGGTGTCTCTCTTCTTAGTT
The DNA here is from genome assembly GCA_900332095.2 of Cuscuta campestris. Lineage (NCBI taxonomy): Eukaryota > Viridiplantae > Streptophyta > Magnoliopsida > Solanales > Convolvulaceae > Cuscuta > Cuscuta campestris. Next base: position 162,238 of record OOIL02003880.1, on the reverse strand, counting down.
ATTTGTATAATAGATCCTACATATTAGGAACACTGATAAATCTAACCCACCCAATTTCACCCACTTTGATGTTTATGTTTAATGGTGCTTAATTTTCTTCCTATACTTAGTTTCACTTTGAATTATCACACGCCATTACGATTCTAACTTTACAACAATCCCTTTTTGGATACATGAACAAACACCATATCATTTGCATACGAAATACATTATGTTATCTCACCTTGGCTAGGTGTGGTTTAACTAATTCATGATGATTGTGAATGTGAAGTGGTTTAGAGTGGGTTTTTGGTTTAGCAAAATTGTGATAAGGAAAGCAACAAGTTCTAACTTCTAACACTTTCCTTCATTTCTAGTTGCATATTCGGATGTTCTTGATTATGTCATGAAATTTATGTTGTATCCTTCTTTATCACTGCTCACCAAGTACTTTTGTAGTTCCTTATCATGTACTTCTCCAACTATAACAAAATCATTGACAAATTTTTTAACTTGTTTGTGGCTTTGTGCTCAATGAAATGTCACAATAGATGACTAGTTTCAATTGTTGATCAGTCGATTTCCATGACATAACCTGATCCTTGTTTTGTAATACTTAATTTTTTTCTATATTCTTTGTTCTATCACCCCTCCTCTAACTTCATGGTAAAACTCATGTTCTATTCTCCATATTTTAAAAGTCTTGAGCTTTCACTTTCTATTATCAATAGTTCCTTTGTTTTTTCTCTATGCATTTGATATTCTATCATGCCTTTCGAAGCGAGTGTTATGGTTTCTCTACAGTGGAGCATAGCAACCAGCCCTTAAAATGGTACGAGTATATCAGTGCAGCAAATAGGAGGGATAACTGAGTGCATGATGCTTACTATATAAATATTCAATATAAAAATGATTAAAATTTACCAATGTTAATGATATTTGAACTTACCAGTTGCTACTTAACCCAGAGAATTTAAAAGCGTATAGCCGTATACATCAGTGTAATGGATCATTTTTCATCCTGATGGTGTTTGATCATCTTTCCAAATATGCTCATTTTATGGCTCTACCGTGATAGAATTTAGGATGGAGTATGGACCTATGTTGCACGGAAACTCCATATAGGCTGCCGTACCCGTTTCGGACACCTTGGACACGCCGACACGCCACGGACACGCCTGGAGACGTCTCGGAAACTCGAAGGGCGTTTCTGTAATTTTAATTTTTAAAAAAGAGAAAAAAACGCCAAGGAAACGGCTGGGACACGCGTGTCTCTTTTGGGAAACGGCAGGGACACATCTTTTAAAAAAATGGGGTTCTTTTTATAAATTTTAAAAGTTTTGGAACTGACTCAAATTATAAAAAGTATTATCTGGCCCTAAATATTCATCGCTCCTCTATGTTACGCGGCTGTCAGATTCATCGACAATAGACAGCAGCCCTTGAAGAAGCTTTACTCAACTGGTTGGCCAACTACTCGCCGACAAAGGGCGCGACATCAGGTGAAGTATTCTCTCCAAATAAAAGCTTCTCGCCAACAAAGGGAGAAACTTACGCCGTTGATCAGTGACTTCTGGATTTTATGTTATGTATTTTGAACTTATTTATGCTTTAATATGTTTTGTAATGACTAAATTATGCTATCTCTTTTGAACTTATACTTTAATATGTTTTGTAATGACTAAATTATGATATGTCTTGTGAACTTATACTTTAATGTATTTTGTAATGACTAAAATATGTTATGTATTGTGAATTTGTTTAGATAATTTTATTTATTTATATATAACTTTTATATATAAATTTGGCGTTTCCCCGGCGTTTCGTCTCTTCATTTTTTCAAAATAGCCGTTTCGGCGTGTCCGTTTCGTTTCGTCTCCGTCCCCGTTTCCGTTTCAGTGCTACATAGGTATGGACAACTGGATTAGGCAATAAGACACTTGGGTTGAACCACATTAAAAGATTGAATCAAATCAATTAGTTAGTTCAACTCAAGAGCTTATATACCGATTATTTTGCTCTTGAATTTCCGATGTGGGTTGACACTCTAACACTCCCCCTCAAGTGGAGTAGTGGACAACCGGGCCATTTTGAATCTAACCGGTTGACCACTTGCAAATAAACTACCATTCCCTTGTTTTTTTGTGAGCGCCAACACTTTAAAGGACCACGAGCCGTTGGGTATGGACTTCCAGGCGAGCAATCGTGTTTGCCGTTGGGTACATACTCCATACGGACAACTGGGCTAAAGACTAATGGGCCGCTAGGAATGAACGTCAGACACCTTGACAAACGAGGTGGGCCAAAACTTGCTCAGATACCATGATAGAATTTAGGATGGAGTATGGACCACTGGATTAGGCAATAAGACACTTGGGTTGAACCACATTAAAAGATTGAATCCAATTGATTAGTTAGTTCAACTCAAGAGCTTATATACCGATTATTTTGCTCTTGAATTTCCGATGTGGGATGACACTCTAACATACCACATCCTTACACAACTGGCTTGATGGATCAACTTTTCTTTGTTAATTATGTTAAACTCCATGGGCCCTTGGAAACCATTGTCAGTGATAAAGTGTTTACAAGGAATTTTAGGAAGGAATTGTTCCATCTTAGTGACACTACATTGTCCTTTTCTAAAGTAAGAGCTTGTTCTTTTCAACTTATTCTTATTACATATTACTTGTTCTTATTAGAATCTGATCAGATTAGATTATAAACAACTTTAAACATAACTACAATCAGATCAGAGCAGATCAAATGAGAACGTATTCCAATTAGATTAGACCAATCACATCACCTGAAGAGCAAGCCATTAATTACCCTAAAATTGACAGCCAAACAGAGGTGGTGACAGTTGAGATGTAGGTGTGATGCCTTGTGGTGTTCTGGGTGATCAGCTACACCGTTGGGTAGATTGGCTTCCTTGGGCTGAATATTGCCACGATACCTCCTATCACTCTGCTTTGAAGACGAATTCACATTCTTGAAGACGAATTCACATTCTGTTTGGTTTATGTTTGTGACTCTCCAAAACTTGTGACAATTGATACAGGCTTAATGAAGGTGGCTGCTGTTGAGGAGGTTATACTCTCCTATGATCTTGCAATCTGCCAAAGGTAATGGTAGATACCGAATCAGAAAAACAGAATATAACGATCACTCTATCTAAACTTACCAACCAAGCATCTCACTTTAAGAAACTCTAATACCCAAGCACATTGTCCAAAATCCAAATGATAAAATATAATTCTGATTCCTCATCCCTTGCTTTATGCTGTTGATTTTGTATATAAAACTGAAATACAAAAATAAAATGAGTAGTATGATGGAGAATGATAAAGAGGTACCGAAGTGAGAAGAAAGATTTACACATGGCTTTTATTGATTTGGAAAAGGCATATGACAGGGTGCCAAGAGAGTATTATGGAAGGTGTTAAAGAAAAAAGGAGTAAGGATTGCGTATATTCGTACGATTAAGAACATGTACGATGGTGCTACGACGAGCGTGAGAAGTCAAAGTGGGGTAATAGGAGAATTTCCCATCGGTGTAGGATTACATCAAGGGTCATTGTTAAGCCATCTTTTTACAGTAATATTGAAATGAAATACAGACTAAGTGGTAACTGAGGAAGAACTCAGAATATTTGGATTCCAATCTCAACAATCTCGCCTTGATGTGCTTCCCTTATATGTATTTTTAATTCTTCATGCATCAAGAAGATATGTAGAGAACTTGTCACTGCACTACTAATTTTGAACAGTATTAATAGTACTCTACAAATCTTCTCGATGCATGAAAAGTTAAGAAAAAATATAAGGCACGATCAGGGAAGCATATCAAGAAGAAATTGTTGGAGACTTTATAGACTTTAAATGCCACACGCTGCAGGAGACATAAAGATGTCTCTTTTCAAAATTTGATTTTTTCTTCATAAATTCAATCAGCGACCGTCTGCAACGTTGAATGCCTCAGGAGAGGGAAGTATTAGCGAGCTGTCCGTGGCTTTAAACGCCTCAGGAGATGGAAATTTGAAGTTTCTTCAGATTTTTTTATAAAACCAGATCTTTTAGATCGAATCGGTCCATAATCCAACAATTCTAGCGTTCGATTCGACGATCCCAGACAATGAAAACAACAACAACAACAACGACAACAACAAAAGCCCTATCCCACTAGGTGGGGTCGGCTACATGGACCAAACAACGCTTTTGCGCCCAATCATATCCAATAATTTTCCGATTCGAGCAACGATCTATATCATGTATAGTGCTCGTAGAATCATGCTATTCTATGAAGCAAATTACGAATTCACGATTTCAACGACCATGGAACTCTGAAATAAAACAATTTTTCCCACTTTATGTAGAGATTTATGTGAGATGCTCACTCATACTTGGTATGTGATTGACAGGTGGCAAATGTTCTCAACAAGTTGAATTAAGTGGGGAAAATATAAATATCACTTATAAACCTGATGGTACACATATAGCTGTTGGCAACAGGGTAATGTTTTTTTCTATATTATATCTTCAGCTTGTTAGTTTGATCTTCACACTCAAGTTAGACATACTCCATAGTATTTGTCTATAGATTCACATTTAGTGTTTTTACCTGTATGCACAACTGAATAGTAATTTATCCATGCAATATATATCGCCAGCTTTTCTGTACGGTAAATTATTATTGTTAAGTTATGTGCAGGAAGATGAACTTACAATATTGGATGTCCGCAAATTCAAAGCTATACACAAGCACAAGTTCAACTATGAGGTACTCCATATGTTTTTTGCTACTTGCACCATGTGAAAGTTTCTTAAAATTTGATTACATGACAACTTTGTATGAGTTATTTTATTTCATAGATGTAGTTGTGAAGGGGGTATCCAACATGATTACAATGGGTTTATTTTTCTTAGCACTGGACCTGTTAATATTTCCTATGGAAGAGTAGACATAGTTTCTAGAATTGGTCAAATTCGTTTTTTGTTAAGATGGGTGACATATGCCCATGTTTTGTCAGTCAGGGCTTGGGTATTTATACTTTTCATCCCTCGTTTATTGTTCGGTCCAACCTACTTATATATATTTGCCTACGAAAAAAAGCAGTATATGAAGGACTAAATGGAGGTAGGATTTCAGAAAATAGGTAGGAAGAATGATTGTACTACATTGAAATATAAGACTATAAGAGATATTACTCACTCTTAAGACCAGGTGTTTTCCGAAAACCTCGTTTCCTCAAGCCACGTTAGGGCGTTACCCGGGCTATTGTTGGGGGAGTATCCTGGCGGCTTAGGACCTTCTCAAGGAAGGGGTTGGTCTGTGTATTTGTAACGGAAAAGACACTTTGGTTTGAGGTTCTCCCTGGCTCCCAATTGGGAGAACTCTGTCCATGGCATCCATATTGCCGCTGGGTGTTAGTGATCTAGACCTGCAGGCGGATGCTTTTATTATGCTTGGGTAGGCACGGTGGGCTGAGATGTTCTTTTATGCGGCCTTCTTTATTTTGTCGGGCGATGTTGCAATGGGGGCTGTGTTGTTCAATTATGGATTGCCCATTTGATCTGCTGTTAGCAGAAGTGTGGTTTTTAAGAGGGGTTTCTCTGTTGAAGGGCCGACAGGTACCGCTGGTGGATGTATGCTCTGACAATGTGCAGGTAGTCAACGTTTTTGTGACAAGGTGACTCCTGAAGCTTGGAATCTTGTCCTTTATTGATGATTGTAAGAAACTGGTTTTATCTTTTGATTTTGTTTTGTTTTCGTTCATTGTTTGTGAGCGTAATGCTGCTGCTCACACGCTCACGTGTAGTACTATGTCTCGTAGTGGTGTTTGGGAGGCACCCCTGACTTTGTTTCCCATTTGATTTAAAGCAATGCAATGCTATTTTGGCTTTCAAAAAAGATTAGGAAGGGAATATAAATTGAACACTCAAAATCAAGGTTCACTCAAAGAGCAAACTCTTATATTTCTCAAATCATTTTCTGATTTATTCCAAATATCAACTCCTTTTTATAATGCAACATTCTCAGTCATCTTAATGATGGGTTATGAAAACAAAAAAATTCGGCCAAATTTTAATTTTCCACAAAAAAATTCAGCCACTACGCTTAGAAATACAGAAAGGGTACTATGATTCAAGAAATATTATTATAGAGACAAATTATTATTCACTCAAGACATTAATGATGGATTTCTTCCTTTTCACAATTTCACTGTTGCATTTTCGGCTAAGCTCTAAGCTCATCATAAGGAAGGAAATTCCTTGTCAAAAGACCCTTGACAATTCACTGTTGAACAGTGTATTGTCTCTATTGATTAACTATTTGCCAGGTTGGCTTCCTCTTCATTTCAAATGTCATATTGGATGCTTTCTTCTCTGTCTATTTCGTCCAAGGATAATTAGGATTTTCCAAGTATTAATTTAGGAGTCTATTTGAAGCCAATATAGCATGAAAATTGTAGCCCTCACTGATCAGAATTTTTGGGCCAAGGGTATTGAGAAGTGATTGATTTTAGTTTATTAATGATATATGTAGAAAATGCCAAATAAGAAGACAATTAGTCCTTCGCGTTTATTTTACCAAATAAGGAAAATTAAGTCAAAACTGTAAGAATGAGAATTTCGGGCATTTTTGGGTCTAAATATCCTACCTGAAATGTTTCATAGCCACTTTGACATTAAGAGCCTTATTCACCAACCAATCTCGAGACTTGGAAAGCTACCCTCATATATATCACATACATGCGTCAAAGGCGAACGCCTCTTGCCCAGAAGTCAGGCATGCAAGGCAAACACCTGGAAGCCTCAATTTGAACTTCACCCACCTTGCGTCTCTCCAAGCAGTAGACCTTCACCTCATCGCCTGTGGTGTTTTAGGCGAGAAGAGGTGACCATCTATGCTGGTTAGTTGCTAGGCATCCTTAGCCACCTACGATTTATTCCTACCTAAGACCGCATAGGCCCCGATCAATCTTTGCTTAAGACTGCCTAGGTGCTAGGTTTCAGTCTACCACCTAGAGGATGCCTAATGGTTTTTTTCACTGCTCTGATGCTGATCTGACCGGCTGTCCTATAGAAAAACGATCCACTTCTGGGTAGGGTATCTTTATTGGTTAAAACTTATGGTCTTGGAAGCTGAAGAAGCAAGACGTGAGGTTGCCAGAGTAGGTGTTGAAGCGAAATATTGTGCAATGAATCTTGCTGAATGCGAGACCGTATGGATAAAATATCTCCTCTAGGAGTTGAAGTATGGAACTAATGTGTGGCAATAATGCAACAATATCACACCAAATCCAGTATACCACTAGACGACTAAGCACCTTGAAGTGGATTGCCTGTTTATGTAAGAGAAGATTATATCTTGACACATCGTCACTAGCTATGTCTTAGATTCAATCAACTCACACACCTTGACAAGTATCTTAGAGGTCCCAGGATAAATTATTTTTTTTCAACAAGCTTGATGCGTGTGATTTGTACATGGGCATGAGGGGGAGTGTAAAAAACTAGATATAGTCTCTAGAATTGAACCTCACATGTTTGCTTTGCAAACCTTCGCATCATCACTTAAGTCATGATAACATAATGGCTTAGGAGATCATAACATCATTGTGTTTTGCTATAAGCCTACTAATAAAAGGCCTTGTACAAAAGATATAAAAATAAGACTTGAATCTCAATCAACTTCACATATCCAACAACAAAAATATCACCCCAATGCCTCAAAGGCTCCCACTCATTGCAGGGTAAGGGGAGCCGGATGTACGCCCCCTATGTTTAAAGCATAGAGTGGCTGTTTCTAAATGACTCATGATGAGCGTAAAAAGTTGCATTGACCAACTGCTAATTTACTACTGAAAGAAGCGCAGATAGTTCAAAAGTTATTCTTCTTTATTCCATCATACCTCAAAGCCGAAAATTAGTGAATCTCTGAGTCCATCGAAGATGATGGAAGCTAACTTCACATTTCTGATTATTAATATTTTATGGCATTCGTTAGCTGTTCTTGTCTGCATATGTTTTCCATCATCTTGTGGTGGAAACTTGTGGGAACAAAAATTGCACTCTTTAAGTCCATCAAAGATATCAATGCATGTTTTGTGCTATCTTTGGCAGGTTTGTCCAGTAGACTAGTTGATGATTTAATGCATGCATGAACTAATAAACATTTCTGATCAAGATATGAATAAATAACTTTACTATTTTAAACAGATATTTTGCTGTTGGAAGTGCTGATTCCTTGGTCAGCCTTTGGGATATTAAAGAGATGCTCTGTGTTCGAACGTTTACAAAGCTTGAATGAGCATTAAAAACAAATTATTTCAACCTGTTTTCCCATCTTGGCATGGGATTTGCTCATCTACTTGTTTCTCCATCAGAGGGCCTGTTAGGACAATAAGTTTCAACCATACAGGAGAATTGCTCGCCTCTGCTAGTTTAGATTTATTCATTGAGATAGTAAGTAGTCTTTAATCATCTTTTGCCCATGCTATTGGGCCTCTTTTTAGATCACACTTCAGATTTCAAGGACTTCAATAATATGATTGCTTTCCATCTTAACAGTCAAGTGTCGAGACAGGACGTCCAGTTCACCAGATTCTGTGTCGTGATGCAATGAACAGTGTGGAGTGGAACCCAAAGTTGAACTTGCTCGCCCATGCTGGGGATGATAAAAACAAGTATCAAGCAGATGAAGGTATGCCACCACAGTAGATAAATCTACTACTAGTTTAGATGCATGCTCTCTCTCTCTCTCTCTCAACACGTTTCACTCATTTTCAGGCGTTTTCCGCATCTTTGGCTTTGGTGTTTTCCGAATGTGTCTTTCCAGTTCCATCATAATTTGTAATCTGAGCTACACAAGTATGGTGTTATTTATGACTTTGCAGAGGGGTATGTGTTTAAGTTCAACGTTCTAATGTAAATTGTGCAGATAATTTGGACACAGCACAAACGTGCAAGTAATAAGTTTAGAATTCAAACACTCGTGCAGTCATGATGCAATTTTGAATGGTTGAACACAAGCAGTGTGCCACAATGTGCTAGAAAAATTATGATTTGCTTTCTCTCATATGCTACTGCTACTGGCGGGGACTCCAAAAAATTCGTCACAATAGATGGCTTTTCTTGTTTCGGAAATAATTAGCTAACCTGAAGAATTTCCATGGAAGGAAATACGTTTCTTGTTGCTTCTAATAATAGGAAACCCATATGATGAATTTTCTCAGTAGATTAGATGAAAGATAGTTACTCCATTTGTCCAGTATAATTCTTTCTCATTTCGATATTTTTGGTTAATGTTTTTAAATTTTTACTACAAATTATGGAAAATATATTACATTGTGACATAAACATGATATCAATTGATTTATTTTTAACAAAGTTTAAAAATATTCTCCCTCTGTCCCCCTAAGATGTTCTCATTTTGACTTTTGGTGGTTTTTAAGGTGAGTTGAAAAAAGGTGAAAGTTTACCATAATACCCTTAATGAAAATGGATGGAGTGTATTAAATGAGGTGGGTGAGGTGTAATAAATAAAGTAAGTGAGGGTAGTTGTGGTATTTTAAATGTTAAAAAATGAAATGAGAAGATATATTGTGGACAAAGAAAAAGGGCTATTGGAAAGATCTATGGAGACGGAGAGAGTATATTTTTAAAATCACAATGGTTCTTTTGACCATGAAATTCAAGATCATATTGTGACCCGTGCGGCCTCTGCGTGCTCTATTGGTAAATTTGATGGTTATTACCTCTCTAAAAGTAAGTGAAGTAAATTTTTTTAAAGTTAGTATTAATCCTTATTTGGAAATAAATGAATAATACGAGATTTTAAGTTTTTAATGTTTTAGTTACAAAGCTGTTCACGGGTAAAAGTCTTCAATTTCTTAAACAAAATAGTGTAGAAGCCTCGGGTACATGACACTAGTGACCAATATCACCGAGGGGGGGGGGGGGGGGG
>OOIL02003880.1:102999-144458 GCA_900332095.2 Cuscuta campestris | reverse complement strand
AGATTGATTATTTTATAAGCTTTATAAGCTTACCTCCTCATCCTGCAATATAAAAGGTCTGTACTTGTTAGGGCTCGTCCTTGAGTCTTTGATGTTCCGTTTCTCCACAACTCTAACCTTACATGTCCATTCCTTTTTGTTGTCATTTATTCCACTGATCATTCCACCTTACATGTCCATTCCTTTTTGTTGTCATTTGACTTTAGGATTAAGAGTTTGGGTCTATCTTTGCGATGGGATTTTGTATCTGGGTTGTCGGGTCACTAAAATTAATAATTTAGGGCTGGGATTTGGTGCTGGTTTTTGGGGCCTGTTGGTTGGGTTTTGAGTTTTGGGTTTAGACTTTGGGTTTGTTTTCGTGTTGGGTCACAAAAATTAAAACTAAAAGATCGTTTTAGGAAGACACATATTGTGAACCTAGGTATTACACCACAACTTAATATGATAAAATAAATTGGAAATTGAGAAAGTTAAACATAGTTCAGAACAAAAAATGATTTATGATTTTAGATTTTTTAACCCATAAATGGAGTTCAAAGACTGTGTGTTCATACCCTTATGTAGAATCTGGGTTAGGTTTTGGCGTTTGTGTTTGGGACAGGTTTTTGGGCCTGGGTTTTGGGTAGACTCTAGGTTGGGTTATAGAGTTTGGGATTGTTTTTGAGTCTGGGACTTTGGGTTTACTATTCGGGTTTTGGGTCTGGTGCTTTGGGCTGGTTTTTGGAAGAATGATGTTCCAAGTTCTTGCGGATTTAGGCGTATCTGTAATTAAAAAATGTTTCTTCTTTACTTCTACTAATTGTGGCAAACAACACACCAATAAACAAACCAAATAACTAATATCATTCTACCTGGGAGGATACCTGCTATTACAACTAAATTAATATCTGGGTTGATGGGTCAGTGAAATTAATAAAAGATTGTTGAAGGGAGACACATATTGGCTGAGAGGATATTGATAGATAATGAAACTCATGGGTCGGAACAGTAGCCTTTAAATTATGCCAGTTTTTTCTTTGAGATGTGGTACCTTTGAATGGTAACTATTTAGTTTCATACATTTGGAAGTGTCGGTTATTTTCATACTGTCCTAAGCTTAAAGACATATTAATTTAATTTATAGATGAATAACAAAATTCACCACACATACTTCGGGGTTTGTTTTAGATTTTTATGAAATTACTGAATTTCAAGCACTTTAAAAAGATCACATAAATAAAAAGCACTTCCAGATTATCTAACACATAAATGGATTTCAAACACTTTCAAACAACACCAGGATTTCAACCATTTGCATAATGGATTTCAAGCACTATCAAAGACGCCCTTAATATGAGGCAATGATTTAACACAGAAATGGAGTGCAAAGACTTCAGAAACAACACATAATAAACATCTGAAAACTAAGCTGCAGAATACGAAGCAAAAACACATCATACCTAAACCTCTATGGTTTCAATGAATGGATTGAATTAAAATTACCTCAAGAATGATGTTCCAAGGTCTTGCAGGTTGACGCGTACCTATATATGTAAAATGATCGTTTAGTTGCAATAATAGAAACAAAGAACAAAGACAAGAACAAGGAAAATAACTCATATAATCAAACCTAGGAGGAAACCTGGAGATGGTGCCTCATCCCATATCCCAAAAATTGAAAAAACAAATAGTGGTTGTTCGAGGTTTACTCTTTGGTAAGCTTTTACTTCTAGTTTACAAGTTTTAAGTCTTGAGTCTCGCTTTGCTTACTCGGGGTTAGGTTCTAGGTTTGGGTTAGAGTTTTTGTTTTTTTTGGGAGTGGGTTTTGGGTTTAGATCCGCATTTTAGGCTTTGGTACATCAGAGCTGGGTTTGGATCATGATTTTACTTTCTCCATTAGTTAAAGTAGGTTGCTGGCTAGGAGGATATTGAGTGACAGTGCCTGCGGCTGAGTTTAATGGAAACATTGTTGGGAGGGGTGGAAGTACGGGGCAGGATAAGGGGCATGGACTTGGGGAGAAAAATTTTGGATCCATCACACTCTTGAATACATGGAAATTAAATTACCTGAAGAATAATTTTCCAAATTGTTGCAGGTTCAGCCCTACCTGTAGGTGAAAAATGATCCTTCTTTCAGTAATAGAAACAAACAACAAAGAGAAGAACACGCCAAAGAACTCATAAGATTATGCCTAGGAGGTATCTTGGAGATGGTGTCTCATCCCATCTCCCAAAATCGAATATAAATAGCCCAACGTACATGCTGAAATAATTGGCAGGGGATTATTAAGAAAAGGAACCATAAATACAAGACGAGGAATCAGAGATGATGTTTCAATCATACCGGGAAATCTGCACATCTAATACGCAACCCCTAGAATCTGGAAATCTGAGGTTGATAGTATTTAGAACCACAACATTTTGATAGTATTTAGAACCACAACAAAAAACAAGACAGTAAAACGCAATTGCCTTAACTCAAAACACGACCTAGAGTCTGACCTAAAAATTAAAATCCAACGGATTGCACCCGCAAACCTAACGCAAATTTGATTGTCAAACACTAAAGTTAAAAGTCAACCTAGAACCTAACCCAAAACATAACCCAAAATCAGGTCCAAGCCCCAAAGTAAGAAACAAAATCCCTACCCAGAACCTTACCCGACAACATATTGCAGGGGTGCTTTAACCTATTCCCATGTTTAAAAATTGTGAATAAGTACAAAAGCAATGAATATGACATTAACAGGCTTTAAGAATGAAGACCAACCATTGTCTGGGGCATTTGACATGGTAAATATAGCCGGTTTAGTGGAATTTGAATGTCACGTGGCCTTAAGCACCTATTTGTAATAGTGTGGTTTTGATTAGAGTGCAGCAGTTCATATTAAGCCAATTTTTTTTGGGAGATATCCGACAAAAAGAGGAAAACCAATACCGGTACATGGTGAAATTTCCATTTTGTTGATCGGTGGAGGCGTTGAAATTTCCATTTTGTTGAAAGCACCGCCAAGCTCCAGCCAACAAACAAGACTCGGCATGAACCCTGTCACCAAATAGGACATGAAAGAGGTTAATAAATAGGAAAATCTCTTACCAAGGTGAATATTGTCAAATTGACTCTCCATCCAAGTATATATGTACAGTAATATTTTTTGTTATTGTGTTGTGTTTAAATTTTAACGTGGTGGAACTCATCTACTAAAAAATAATTTTTCTACTACGTTTCTTGACCTTTTGGATAAATAAACATTACCATTGAAGGGAGTAACGGTCACCCTTTTACCCAAAATTATTGGGTGTCGCCCACTCTCTAAAAGGGATGTTATATCCCGGCCTTGATTCATTGTGAAATCTTCCCAAAGAGTCAACACAACTGGTTTCATTCTTTTTAAGATGAAAGTAAAAATGTTAGATGTACACAATGTTAAGTAATTAGAATAACTATGTCATACTTACTCTTCATTCACAAGCATGAAATCATGTGTGGTTTTGGCATGTCCAGGAACAGAGACATACTCTCTGGGTATTCTCAGAATCACAATGGCCATGAAATCTAAATGTAGCAAACATAAAAAAAAGTTTAGATGTCACATCTTTGTGATTTTCCGTATTATGTTAATGGAGACTAATATTATTCACATACTGATTGGGGTTTTGGAACCGCATAAGTCATAGAAGTCAAAGAGTTGTGTGAGGATAGTGTCTGTCTCATTTGTTGCCTGAATTTGTTCTGATTTTGGGGCTGCCTCAATTCAAGTCTTTTAACTCAACATCTAAATGTAATTATAGTTTGCGGATGGGGGATCACCACTATACTTGGTTAGGCATGGCAGCAGCATTGCTTATGTAGTACGTGTTTTTGAGGCGGAGTATCTTATCACTTTGTTTAATGTCACCACTATTTGCGAGAGCAAGAACCTTGGTACCCTGTACAGAAATGGTTGAATGGAACATAATTAGTGCATGTAATATGTACGCTCTAAGATTGATTATTTTATAAGCTTTATAAGCTTACCTCCTCATCCTGCAATATAAAAGGTCTGTACTTGTTAGGGCTCGTCCTTGAGTCTTTGATGTTCCGTTTCTCCACAACTCTAACCTTACATGTCCATTCCTTTTTGTTGTCATTTATTCCACTGATCATTCCACCTTACGTGTCCATTCCTTTTTGTTGTCATTTGACTTTAGGATTAAGAGTTTGGGTCTATCTTTGCGATGGGGTTTTGTATCTGGGTCACTAAAATTAATAATTTAGGGCTGGGTTTTGGTGCTGGTTTTTGGGGCTCGTTGGTTGGGTTTTGAGTTTTGGGTTTAGACTTTGGGTTTGTTTTCGTGTCGGGTCACAAAAATTAAAACTAAAAGATCGTTGAAGGAAGACACATATTGTGAACCTAGGTATTACGACACAACCTAATCAAATAGGCCAATAGAGAAGACTCGGCATGAGCCCTGTCATCAAATAGGACATGAAAGAGGTCAATAAATAGGAAAATCTCTTGCCAAGGTGATTATTGTGAAATTGACTCTCCAGCCAAGTATATATGTACAGTAATATTTTTTGTTATTGTGTTGTGTTTAAATTTTAACGTGGTGGAACTCATCTACTAAAAAATAAATTATCTACTACGTTTCTTGAGTGACAGTGCCTGCGGCTGAGTTCAATGGACACATTGTTGGGAGGGGTGGAAGTACGGGCTGGATAAGGGTCATGGACTTTCCATATTCCCTGGTCTTGGCAGCAAAGACAAATGCTCTCAAGCATCCAGCATTCCAGATCCCGTCCAGTGAAACCAGCAGATTCTTGTGCAGCAACCATTACCACCCCCTGTTGCACCCAATAGTCTACTGGTATTGTTGTACCTTTCAACTGTTTATTACTGACCCTTCTTTCAGTAATAGAAACAAACAACAAAGAGAAGAACAAGCCAAAGAACTCATAAGATTATAACTAGGAGGAATCTTGGAGATGGTGTCTCATCCCATCTCCCAAAATCGAATATAAATAGCCCAACGTACATGCCGAAATAATTGGCAGGGGATTATTAAGGGAAGGATCCATAAATACAAGACGAGGAATTAGAGAAGACGTTTCAATCATACCAGGAAATCTGCACATCTGATACGCAACGCCTAGAATCTGGAAATCTGAGGTTGATAGTATTTAGAACCACAACAATTTGATAGTATTTAGAACCACAACAAAAAACAAGACAGTAAAACGCAATTGCCTTAACTCAAAACACGACCTAGAGTCTGACCTAAAAATTAAAATCCAACGAATGGTACCCGCAAACCTAACACAAATTTGATTGTCAAACACTAAAGTTAAAAGTCAACCTAGAACCTAACCCAAAACCAAACCCAAAATCAGGTCCAATCCCCAAAGTAAGAAACAAAATCCCTACCCAGTACCTAACCCAAACACCAATTGCAGGGGTGCATTAAGCTATCCCCTAAGAGAGAATATAAAAAGCTACAGGGAACGGTCCACCCAATGTTTGTTAAGGGAAAAACCCGATGTCTGTTAGGATAATTTCAATATTCAAATTAACATTTTCCAACAATAATATCATAATATAAAATTATCATGCCCAAGATCCGAATCCATGAATGTTTGGATGGAAGAAAGATCAAAACAGTCTAAGATATCATTTAGGATGCAAAATTAAAAAGAAATTGAAATTGAAGCGGTGTAAATAACCAACTTACCTTGCAGTCACTGTCTTCATCTCTGCAAAACCTAGTTGTCTCCGTGACTACATTCGAAACCCTTGGGCCGACCATGGTTTCCGGCAAATAGTTCACAGAGAGATGACCCAAGAGATTCCAAGTATAAAAGAGAAGATCAGATGAACAATTATGGTATCCTTGAGATTCCTTCATCGAAGAAGAGAAGACCTAATCGAGAGAGCAAATCGAAGGCGAGACTTTTCTTCAGAAGAGAAGACCTAATCGAGAGAGCAAATCGCTGGCGAGAGCCACCGCAGCCTCTCCGTCTCCAATTCACCCCGGAGTAATATGAATAAATAACAATAATTCAATTCCCCATGCTCAGCCGCCGAATGACCGGCCGGTCCGCATCTACGCCTACGGGATCTACGATCTTATTTCGGCCGCCCGCTCCATGGAGCAGGGGAATATGTTATGTTTGGTAAGTTTTAAGGAGTATTAGATAGATAATGGTAGATAGTTGTAGGTGGGTAATAAAAAATATACAAAATAAAATAATGTATTAAAAATTTGTGTTTGGATGTTTCTTAGATAATCTGAGGTATGGAATGAATAAAATTACTAAAATATCCTTGTAGTTATGTTCTTACTAGTTTTTACCTCATGGTTTGCACGGTATTTTATATGCGTACATAAAATATATATATACAATATTATTTTTACATCAACTAAAAATTTTTTATTCAATTTATTAGAATTTATTTAAATTTTAAATGTAAAATTTTAAAATTAAATAAACACTCTTGGACAAAACTTCTAAAAGTAACATCATCTTATATAAATGCAACTAATTAAAATTTAGTTGTCATACATTTCATAATAAAACTACAAAAACAAAGTACTCAAAATTGCACAATTGTAGAAAAAAAACTAGGAAAAAAACCCAGAAAAAAGCACAAAAAACAGAAAAAAACCACCAAGAAAAAGAACATAAAAAAATGGGAGCAGAGTAAAACTCATGAGTGCCGCAACAACAAACCGAATCTCAAAACAAAAAAAAGTAGGAGTAAGTAAAAAATTACAGAAAAAACAAAGTAATGATCTCAATCCCTATTCCTTTAATATAATAAAGGAGACTCGGACTCATGGTAATGCGACATTTGGCATGCCTATTTGGTAAAATTTGAACACGTCACAAGCCACGTAATAATAGTAAAATTAAAAGAAAAATTTGCTACGAACTACACCAGCGGAGTTCCCTATCCTTTATTCGGTTATTCCACTTGACCGCAAAAGTTTCTATGATAATTGCTGGTCTTCAAAAAAAGGAATCGCTGGCTTCAAAAAAATTCTTTCCTTCGATGTTCGATGGCTGAAGATCTGCCGATAATGTATGCTTATAGCCCAAAAAAAAGGGATATATCTAAATATATGTTTTCAGATTACAACAATACAAACTCTTATTAAGATGATAAATGAAATAATTAAAAATAAATATGAAAAAATATAAATATTATTTAAAAAAAACAAATATAGTTTTTCATTTAATTTAAATAGAATTTTAGGACCATGCTACATATATTAATCATTTATCTTACTTATATATTTAAAAATTACATACTTAAATTAATAAGTTACAAAGGTTTATTATGGAAATTCGTGTATAATAAGAGTTAAAATCAAGAGATTACATATATTAATGGAAATTAGAATATTATTTTTTACAAAAAATATTATTAAGAAACAATCCTAAATAATACTAAATTTGAAGCTGATGATCACGAGTATACTACTCATCACCTTACTTATATTATGTATTTTGGATAATACTAATATTATTATGGATCCGTTTTTTTTTATAGGATGGATCCGTTTACTTATATATGGAAATCCTTCATTATGTGTCTTGGATCATCAATAATATTATATGTTAATATATGTTTTCTGATTACAATAAAACGAACTGCTATTACGAGGATAATATAAACAACTAAAAATAAATAACAGTAAAAGATAATGACTTTTCCTAAATAGCAACATATGTTTTTTATTTTTCAATGTAGCACTTTTAGTCATCATCAATTAGTCATTATTTAAATAAATATTCACCGTCACAGGATATTATTTCTCCTTCTAGACATTATTAAATGTTATTTAAGAGATAAAAGGTTTAAGTCTTATGTTGGAAAATGACTTACGTTTTAGTACTATATAGTGTAGATATTTATCATGGTTATTGTTTCTACATTGCATTTCATAGAAATTGGAGAGTTATACTAATTGAGAATACTTTTAACGGTGCAACGAGGATGTAAAAGATATCAGAGCTCGAGGACGGTTAACAATGTTATACATAACTCTTTCCAAGAAGCATGCGAAGCATTGAGGTTATTAGCCGATGATAAAGAATTCATTGAAAAAATAAAAGAGGGTGCTGAGCTAGAATCTGGAAGTCAATTAAGAAAGTTGTTTATTTGATCGAAGAAGAATATTGCATAATCAAGGTATTTTTATAATTATTTATTTTTTATTATTTATATCCTTTAATATAATAAAGGAGACTTAGATGCATAGAAATTTTCTACGCGATAATCATGTCTATGTGGCAAAATTTAAACATGTCAGCACGCCATGTAATATTCGAGTAAGCTAGTGGAAATAAATTGTACACGATGCACCAGCGGATCTCCCGTTGAAAACAATTGACCGTAGATTTTCTACGCGATAATCACAGGTCTTCAACGAAATTCTTTCCTTCAGATTACAACAATACGAACTCCTATTATGATTATAATATAAAATAATTAAAAATAAATATGAAAAATTATAAATACTATTTAAAAAATAAATATAATATTTTTCATTTAATTTAAATAGAATTTTAGGACCATGTTAGATATATTAATCTTTTATCTTACTTTCATATTAAAAAATTACATACTTAAATTAATAAGTTACAAAGGTTTATTATGGAAATTTGTGTACAATAAGAGTTAAAATCAATAGAGTACCTATATTAATGAAAATTAGAATATTATTTTTTACAAAAAATATTATTAAGAACCAATCCTAAATAATACTAAATTTTAAAATGATGATCACGAGTATGTTACTCATCACCTTATTTATATTATGTATATTGGATAATACTAATGTTATTTTAGATCCATTTACTTAAATATGGAAATTCTTAATTATGTGTCTTGGAATATCAATAATATTATATGTTAATATATGTTTTCAGATTACTACAATACCAACTCTTATTACGAGGATAATATAAACAATTAAAAATAAATACGAGAAAATATAAATACTGTTTAAAAAATAAAAAAGAGATATAATAATTTCATTTAACTTAAATAGAATTTTAGAACCATGCTACGTATGTTAATCCTTTATATTACTTCCATTTAAATAAATTTCATACTTAAATTAATAAGTAACAAAGATTTATTAATGGAAATTCGTGTATATATATGCTAAAATCAAAAGAGTACCTATACTAATAGAAATTCCAATACTATTTTTGATTCCTTACATATTTGTCTTACTTCCATGAGTATATTTTATTGATCACCTACTTATATATGGTCATTAACAAAATTTACATAAAATCTTATTAAGAACCAATCCTAAATAATACTAAATTTGTAAATTATGATCACGAGTATATTATTCATCACCTTACTTATATTATGTATCTTGGATAATACTAATATTATTTTTTATCTCTTTACTATATATGGCAATCCTTAATTATGTATCTTGAATAATCAATAATATTATATGTAAATATATGTATTCATATTACAACAATACGAACTCAAATTACGATGATAATATAAAAAAATTAAAAATAAATATGAGGAAATATAAATACTATTTAAAAATAAAAAAATATAATATTTTTAATTAATTTAAATAGAATTTTAGGACCATGCTACATATATTTATTCTTTACCAACGAATTCTCACCATAATAAAGTTCTTCCTAAAATACAAAAGGTAAGTAAATAATTAAATGTGAAACTATCCTAATCGGGTCATGCGTTAGAAAATGATTCCTACATAGCCATGAATGGTATGATATGATTTCCAAGAATAGATTATTTTCTTAACATATGGTGATTGACAAAATTTACGAAAAATATTATTAAGAAACAATCCTAAATAGTACTCCCTCTGTTCCCCATAGATCTTCCCAATAGCCCTTTTTCTTTGTCCACATTAGATCTTCTCATTTCATTTTTTAACAATTAAAATACCACAACTACCCCCACTTACTTTATTTATTACACCTCACCCATCTAATTTAATACACTTCACCCATTTTCATTAAGGGTATTATGGTAAACTTTCACCTTTTTTCAACTCTCCTTAAAAACGACCAAAAGTCAAAATGAAAATATCTTAGGGGGACGGAGGGAGTACTAAATTTGAAAATTATGATTACGAGTATATTATTCATCACCTTACTTAAATTATTTATGTTGGATAATACTAATATTATTTTGGATCCCTTTACTTATATATGACAATCATTAATTATGTATAATGGATAATCAATAATATTATTCACGATTTGTTTATTTTTAGTAAGGATTTCGTTATATCTAGAATGGACCCAATATTATTTTGAATTCCTTACTTATATATCTAACTAGCAATAAGTTAAATTGCTCACTTTTATATCCAAATTTATGGAAACTCTTATATATTTGGGTCAAAATCCTATTATAAAAAGAGATATATAACGAGTTGGAATGTGACATCCACCACCCATTTTCATTTTCCATTTCAATACATAGGCATTCAGAATTAATTATGCAATAAATAAGTGAAGAATCGTTAATTCAACTTCAGCCTTTTGTTTTTAAAAGGATTGGTGGTAGGAGCATCATATTTTTCAATTTCAATCGGGGCTATGGAAAATCAAGTTGACGATACATGGACAAGATCGGCTAGAGATGCAAGAGAAAGAAGAAAAGGAATACTTCAACAAAAAAAGATAAAAAAAGGTACGTACTTTAAATATATTTTTTTATCTTAATATATTTAATTTTGTTTTATTTTTTTAAGGTAATTTTGAATTATTTAAAATAACAAAATCAAACGGGATATTTTAGTGACCAAAATTTTTGTATTTAAAATTTATATGGTTTCTTTTTGATGAGCATTGAAATTTTTTTTATCTTCATATTTAAATCATTAGTATAGATAAATTAAATTATGTTATAAAAATAAAGTTTTATACAAAATTTAAAATTAGATGTCAATTTTAGAAGGATTTAACAAAATCTCCATGTGAAAATTAACACTCCAAGAAAAGATAAAAATATGTGTACTTTTTTTAATTCTAGTCATGTTATTTTATCAATTATAATATGCATTCATAAAAAATTTAACGTCATTCATAGGTTTTATAGAATTCATGGATAATTAAAATGTATAATTGTTGATTTATCTAGGTATGTTATTAATGGACAATATTAATCGTTCAAGAGCTGTGAAATAATGTTATTGGTGCAATTGTGGTTTCGGGAAATCGAGTCAGAGAAAAGGTCTACATATCTAGAATGAATTTGGTACCATCTCATCTAGGGCTACCCTTGAAGTTTCAAAGAAGACAATTCGCAATCGCCTCATGTTTTACTATGACTATCAACAAAATTCAAGGTCAAACATTATCATTTGTGGGGTTACTTTTAACCAAGTTAGTGTTCACACATGGTCAACTATATTTTTCTATTTCACGAGTGAAGACAAAGACATGATTAAAAATATTAGTTTAGATGACAATGGAAACCCTTGCAACCATACCACAAATGTTGTATACCCTGAAGTCTTTCAGAAAATTTGGTATTAAAATAAACATTATTAACTCGTAGTCCTCTATATTACCCTCGTAGTCCTTTTTTTAAGGATGCCTTTCCACACATGGTTCTTTTTTTGATCTTCCGCCATGTGGGTGTTAATTTAAAGCCTAAAAGTATAATTTGACATCAACATTATGTCTAGAGACATGTTCTGATATTGGTTAAGAGGACTATGATTGTGGGCTAGGATTCCGACGGAAGACCATATTTGTAGACTATGGTTGTAGTAGAAAGCGAACGTAATTCACAAACGATGCAAACGGAACAACCTTTTGTATTTGTGTATGACAAAAAAGATATATTATCATTGTGAAATTACACTTTTAGCCCTCAAATTAACTCCAACATGATAGAAGATCAAAAAAAGGACTATTTGTGGAAAGATACTCATAAAAGAAGGACCGCTGGGGTAATATTTGATAATAGAGCACTAAATAGGGAAACTCTTCTGTTATAAAGGACCAATTATGGAATTTACTCTATGAATAAATAACAATAATTCAATTCCCCATGCTCCGCCGCCGAATGTCCGGCCGGCCCGCATCTACGCCTACGGGATCTGCGATCTTATTTCGGCCATGCCCGCTCCCTGGAGCAGGGGAATCCTAAGGTTATGTTTGGTAAGTTTATTAGATAGATAATGGTAGATAATTGTAGGTGGGTAATAAAAAGCATGCAAAATAAAATAATGTATTAAAAAATTGTGTTTGGATGTTTCTTAAATAACCTGAGGTATGGAATGAATAAAATTACTAAAATATCCTTGTAGTTATTTTTCTTTATTTGTTTAGGATGTACTATGTATTTATATAGAATTATCTTTCTCATTATGTTCTTACTAGTTTTTACCTCATGATTTGCACGGTATTTTATATGCGTACGTAAAATATATATACAAAATTATTTTTACATCAACTCTAAACATTTTTTATTCAATTTATTAGAATTTATTTAAGTTTTAAATGTAAAATTTTAAAATTAAATAAACACTCTTGGACAAAACTTCTAAGTAACATCATCTTATATAAATGCAACTAATTAAAATTTAGTTGTCATACATTTCATAATAAAACTACAAAAACAAAGTACTCAAAATTGCACAATTGTAGAAAAAAAAACTAGGAAAAAAACCCAGAAAAAAGCACAAAAAACAAAAAAAAACCACCAATAAAAAGAACATAAAAAATGGGAGCAGAGTAAAACGCATGAGTGCCGTAACAACAAACCGAATCTCAAAACAGAAAAAAGTAGGAGTAAGTAAAAATTACAGAAAAAAACAAAGTAATGATCACAATCCCTATTCCTTTAATATAATAAAGGAGACTCGGATTCATGGTAATGCGACATTTGGCATGCCTATTTGGCAAAATTTGAACATGTCAGCAAGCCACGTAATAATAGTAAAATTAAAAGAAAATTTGCTATGAACTACACCAGCGGAGTTCTCTATCCTTTATTCGGTTATTCCACTTGACCGCAAAAGTTTCTGTGATAATTGCTGGTCTTCAAAAAAGGAATCACTGGCTTCAAAAAAATTCTTTCCTTCGATGTTCGTTGGCTGAAGATCTGCCGATAATGTATGCTTATAACCCAAAAAAAGGGATATATCTAAATATATGTTTTCAGATTACAACAATACAAACTCTTATTATGATGATAATATGAAATAATTAAAAATAAATATGAAAAAATATAAATATTATTTTAAAAAAAATATAGCTTTTTCATTTAATTTAAATAGAATTTAGGACCATGCTACATATATTAATCCTTTATCTTACTTATATATTTAAAAATTACATACTTAAATTAATAAGTTACAAAGGTTTATTATGGATGATAGTGTAAATTACCACACAAATGCTAAGTATAAATAATCGGAAGGGTTGTAGGTGGAAACACCTGTAACCCGGCTTGTTATTAATGATAATAGGGACTATTACAACAGTACAGGCCGTGTGGATTAATTCAAGCATGCCTCACAAATGAGGCTTTTAGGGGTATTTATAATAATCCTAAGCACGTCAAGCACGTCTCTGATTATGCAACCGGTCAGTCTTCTGACCGGTTTCCTAGTCGCACTTCGAGAATAGAATCTTCAGTGCTGGTGCCCGGCCTACCCATCCAACCGGGCAAACACCCCAGGTTGAAAAGGTCGCGCGCTGTCACTTTCGTTACCACCCAGTCGGGCGGACCAACGGGTGGTATCCATGGGTTATTACCCATAAGGAGTCCTCCGATTCCCGGTCCTGTGGGAACCATCAGGGGCGGGAAGCATACGCGATCATCTTTTGAAATTTGAATTGCCCAGTCGATTTTTAGTAGGAAAATCGTCTCAGCAAACCAGCGCCAAACCAAAATATTTGAATTTTGAATTTTTGAAAACCCGGCTGTCCAAGGCGGGAGAATCTTTTTGAAATCGGGTACAGAGCCGACGATTTGTCGTGCCGTTCCGTCTCTCCGAGAGGTTATGATTACGCATCATTACCGTCGCCACATGTCGTTCTGCCATTCGTCTGTGTGGGCGGCATCTCTCCTATATAAAGCGAGGTTCCCCCTTGAATTTTCTCACTTGCAAATCTCGAACTAAAAATCTGCCCGACTGCTTATACTATTTCGCGAGTCCTCCGAGTCCTCTTGTTCCAAGTAAGCTTCCTTCTCTCTCTTTTTCTTGAGTCATGTCTGACCGCGAAGATAGTCAGAACCCTTCCATCCATTCTTAAGCTTCTGGTGACCGGTCTCAGACCTCCGGTTCTTCAACATCTTCTTCTTCTTCGTCTGAGCGCCCGGCTACTTCCCTACCAAAGAAGCCGGTCGACGCTTCCACTTGTGCCCCTTCTTTTGCCGTTGCACAAGTGGTCTCGGTTGCCCAGCCTGGGGACGAGGGCTTCATTCAGCAGGACGACCGGTTGCTCCAAGAGCAACCGTCGTACATGCAGAAACCTCAAATCCACGAGCTGCGTAACCTGATGCATGATGGGTACCAACTGACCTACCGGGCAACGTGGAAGAACATTATTTCTCTCCACGTCGGTACGTCGATTGGTATCCATTACCATTCTATCCGGGACTTGGGTGAATTCTCGATTCACCCATTCAAAGTCCTCTTCCTTGAGACATACGGGATCATGCCCGGGCAGCTGGCCCCAAATGGTCACCGTATGTTGAGCATGTTAGAATAATAGACCAACGCTAGAGGGGGGGGGGGTGAATAGCATTTGATCGTAGAAATCGCAGGAATTAAAAATTTAAGAGAGAAGTAAAGAGAAGAGTAAGAGGCACACCGAATTTTACCCTGGTTCACCACAACTTGTGGCTAATCCAGCCTCCCGAGAGACTCTCTCGAGCTACACTACTATCTCGTTAAGCTTAATGGTGCTTAACAAACCCTTACAACTTGAGAGTTCGAGTCACACTAACCTCAACGAATCCTCCAAAGGAAACAACCCTTCCTTTGAATCAAACGAGAGAAATACTTTCTCTCTACGTGTCTAAGAACACAACAACACTCAAGAACAAGACTCTCTTTTAGAGTACATATTGAGTAAACTAGGTACGCTCAAGAACAACTCAACCTTCACACAAAATGGCTCTAAAAACTATGGAAAATGATGTTGTTTGAATGCAATGAAAGTAGGAGAATTGTGAAGTGAATTGGTGAGAAAAGCAGACCCAAACACCCCTTTTTATAGTGCCAAAATAGGCTCTAACGGACCAATGCATTAAAAGGGTGATTGTCTTGATTTATGGGATTGAATAAATTTGGGATCTGCAGGATATTGGCTTCCCATCGATGTTTGGAACTTACCCATCGCTGATAAGCCAATTTTCCTTCAGTTTTGAAGCCAACGGTTACCTACCCATCGATGGGTACAAGCTTCCCATCGCTGGGTGGGAGGTTGACTTCCAAACAAGGAAAGAATCAACCTTAAATGACTTCCAACGGTCATGCCTTCCCATCGATGGTTTATCCTTACCATCGCTGGGTTCGCATCGATGGGATAGGTTTCCCATCGCTGGGCAAGGTTGTTCTGCCTTGTGTTAATGTTGCACCAAGGCTTTAACAGCGATGGGTAGAACTTCCCATCAGTGTTTGGCATGGTTCTGGAAGTTGGTTTGGCCAAGGGACCGCTTACCCATCAATGGGAAGATCTTCCCATCGCTGGGTGGGTGGTTAGGCAAAAACCCATGGTCTTTGCCTTAACCACGGCCTAGCCAACCGATGCAAAAACCGACCGAAAAATCCAAAGTTCTCCAAAATAAAAACCAAATGTTTAAAACACTTATTTGATGTATTTGGCTAAGAAATCAAGTGAGTCACTTTAAAAACCACGTCATTTGAGTAAAAACCACAGCTAGCCAAGTTTACGCCGTTTTGCGTGGTTTTTGTCAAACGACCAAAAGCGAAAGATGGTTTTCAAAGTGTTTTTTGGAGAACCGTTTAAACATGCCAAAGAGTGAAAACCAATCATAAAAAGTTGAAAACCACTTGGTTGGTTCGGACGCCAAAAACCAATGCCGATAACCGACAGCCGAACGCCGGTTTCTGAAGGCCGAACGCTGGATGGCTTGGTTTTTGGTTTGGGCGAACACCAAGTGTTTTTAATGATTTACACATGTTTGAAAAAATTTTTTATGATGTGATAAATGCAATAAAATATTTTAGCCTAAAGAGCTAAGGTGTAAAGATTGGGTCGGTCTTGATTACAATAAAGACCGACTCAACGATGCTAAGACTAAGGTCTTCGTTCTTGGTCTTCGTTTTGCTCTTATTCTTATCTTCGTTCTTCGCCTTGTATATTCAATGTTTGACTTGATCACGGCGGTTTGGCATTATCAAAACATGTCATAAAAACAAACACGGCTTTAGTACGAAAAACGTGACAAGCCCGTGTTTCAACAATTTCCCCCTTTTTGATAATGGCAAACGAGATGAGGTTATGCATATGAGGATTGTTTTAAAAAAATATCCCCCTTAATAGATGCCATTTTATTTTTAACAAAGTAAAAAAATTCCCCCTCAATTTATGCATAACCTTGATATCTTCCCCCTTTTGACATTAACAAAAAGAATTAAAGTAAACTTTAGGATTTAAAAGTAAACTTTTATTCATTAAAAGAAGGGAAAATGTGGAATACAACAGAATGGAAATTTAAAAAAACAAGCATAGTAAGGAAAGAAAAGAGAGGAAGAGTCTAGGCATCGGCGTTCTCGTCCTCGGCGTCATCGTCATCCTCGTCGTCCTCGACGTCCATGGGATCCCCGTCGACCGCGTCCTCAAAGTCGGCCTCGTCGGGGGAGGAGGACGGAGCATAGAAGTCATCCTCCTCGTCCTCGCCTTCATAGTTTTGGCCGAGGAAGGTGCTGTCAAAGGGCGGCGGGACGTAGTTGATGCCGCGGAAGAACGCCGTCATGTCGTGGTGTTGGCGTTGCAGTGTCCAGTCCATCCTCTCTATGTACTGGCCCATGCCATCCACGGTGATGGTTAGCCGATTCAGGGTATCTGCTATGGACTGCAAGGAGGCCTTGGCGGGAGCGGGGGCTGGTGCGCGACTTGGTCTTGCGCCGGCTCTGTCACCGGACTTCATCCGAAAGGTGCTGTCTTGGATGATCCAAATCTTCGTCATCTTTGTATTCGGGCCGGTGATGTGGATGTCGGAGGCAACAATGAGATCCATGACGAGGAAGGCGTATGGCAAGCTCCGCTCGGTGGTGATGGAGGCGCAATCCGCCATGTGAATCATGACGTATTTTGCCCAATTGATCGAGGCGCCATGGGTGATAGCATGAACCGCCTTGAGATCCTTGTTGAAGAGAGAGGTGTGGCTATTGTCCCGAGGGCGAAGAATCCGGGTGAGGATGTAGAGAAGAAGGCGCTTCTCCGGCGGGGCTGAGTGGATTGTTGGTGCGCCGCTGTGACAGATGAGGTTGGTGATTCCAAGCTCTCGGATGACCACCGCCTCGTTGTTGAGAATCCAATCATCGCCACCATATGTCGCGATGTCGTCACCGCGGGTGGGCAGCCCTGCGACCCAAGCAAAGGTAGTCAAATCAATCTCTATGTCGTAGAGATTGATGCTACTGCAGATGGTGTCCCCGTCCCGGTGGAGATTGGAGTAGAAGGCCCGGACATAGGCGGGATTGAAGGAGGTGCGGCTCTTGGAGACGAAGGGCCACAAACCCGACTCTTTGAGTTGGTTGTCGAGGTCGTGGTATCCCTTCTATTGAGGGAACAACTCGGGCAGCACCCTTGGCGGAGAGATAGGGCGTTTGGCGAAGTGGGTGATGAAGCGAGTAAGTTCCTCTTCCGACCCGAACTCCAAGAAGGATCCGTCCAGGTACGGGAAGGGTTGAGGCGCAGAGCTCGTAGCCTCGGCGGTGACCTTCTTCTTCGAAGCTTTTGTCTTCTTTCCTCCGGCCATTGGGGCGTTTTTTGAAGAGAAGAGAGTGAAATTGGATTAGGAGATTGAAATTGGGATGAAAATTGTGATTGGGAATGATAGAATATGATGTGTATTTATAGGAGAGAAGTGAAAAATCATTTGAAATTTGAAAAAAAAAATAGCTGTTGGGCCATTAAATGTGGTTCCAACAGTTCTGAGAATTTAAACTTCAACCGCCTTCCCAGTGATGGGTCGATCTTCCCATCGATGGGAAAGTCGTCGCTGGAAAGCGAAGGAGAAATCAGGGCTGCCTTTCCAGCGATGTTTGGGTTCTCCCATCGATGGGAAGGTGGCGTCTGGAAATCCGATAAAACCTTTTAAAAAAAATTAGTGTCAAATACCCAGCGATGGGAGGATTTGTCCATCGATGGGTAGGGATGTTCTGAAAATTTTTTTGACAAAAGTCTTTCACCCAACGATGGGATAAAATACCTAGCGATGGGTAAGGGGTTTCTGGAAACGTTAAAAATTTTTTTTAAAAAATAGAGTCAATTACCCATCGATGGGAGAAAGTACCCATCGATGGGAGGAGGAGTTCTGGAAAAAGGAAAACATCCCTCCCAGCGATGGTATAACCCGCCCATCGCTGGTTCCCCCTGACTTCTGGATTCCTTCACCTCGAACCGTCCCTGCAAAAAAGAGTTAGAAAACCCTCCGACGCTCAAGTTAGTAAACGTTCAATCAAAGATAAAAGGGGATAAAATGCACAAATTAGATCATCGTGGAGTCAAGGATTCCAAGTTCACTACGAATGCGGAAGAACGACTCTTTGTCTAAAGGTTTTGTGAAAATGTCGGCTAATTGGTTGTGTGTTTCAACAAACTCAATTTCGACATCACCTTTGAGAACATGATCTCTAATGAAATGGTGCCTAATGTCAATGTGTTTCGTCCTTGAATGAAGAATGGGGTTCTTCGTCAAGCGTATGGCACTAGTATTGTCACATCGAAGTGGAACGTGACTGATACTAAGGCCATAGTCCACGAGTTGTTGCTTCATCCAAAGGGTTTGAGCACAACAACTACCAGCGGCAACGTATTTCGCTTCGGTTGTGGATAACGCAACACTGACTTGTTTCTTACTAAACTATGAAACTAAAGAGCTACCAAGTAAGTGGCAAGTCCCACTCGTACTTTTACGGTCCAATTTGCAACCGGCAAAGTCCGAGTCGGAATAACCAACGAGATGACACGAAGAGCCTTTTGGATACCACAATCCAACGTTAACCATGCCAACAAGGTATTTCATGATCCTTTTCACCGCCGTTAAGTGCGATTCCTTCGGACATGATTGATACCTTGCGCAAAGGAATACGCTAAACATGATATCCGGCCTACTAGCGGTAAGGTAGAGAAGGGATCCGATCATACCTCGATACTTTTTGACTTCTACTTCCTTACCTTTTTCGTCTTTGTCTAGATGGTCGGACGTGCTCATCGGGGTCGCCATGGCTTTGGCGTTGTCCATTTCGAACCGTTTTAGGAGCTCCTTGCAATATTTGGTTTGGCAAATGAACGTGTCATCTTTCATTTGCTTGACTTGGAGTCCCAAAAAAATGTAAGCTCACCCATCATGGACATTTCAAATTCGCTTGTCTTTAGCGTTGAGAATTCCTTGCACAAAGACTCGTTAGTAGCACCGAATATAATATTGTCTACATAAACTTGAACCAAAAGGATGTTATTGTTTTTACTCTTGATAAAAAGTGTAGTGTCAACCTTTCCCCTTTGGAAACCACTATCCAAAAGAAATTTACTCAAACGTTCGTACCAAGCACGGGGTGCTTGTTTAAGACCGTAGAGCGCTTTCTTGAGTTTGAAGACATGGTTGGGAAACTCAAAGTCTTCAAACCCCGGGGGCTGGTCAACATACACTTCCTCTTGAATAAAACCATTGAGGAAGGCACTCTTAACATCCATTTGATAGAGTTTAAAATCCATAGACGAAGCAAAAGCAAGAAGTAATCGAATAGCTTCTAAACGTGCTACGAGTGCATAAGTTTCTTCGAAATCAATGCCTTCTTCTTGATTGTAGCCTTTAGCTACGAGCCTAGCTTTGTTTCTAGTGATTATTCCATTTTCATCAAATTTGTTACGGAACACCCATTTCGTACCAATAATCGTACGATCATCGGGCCTTGGCACCAATTCCCAAACGTCATTTCGTTTGAATTGGTTTAGCTCCTCTTGCATAGCCAAGGTCCAATGTTCATCGTTTATTGCTTCGGAAATGGTTGTAGGTTCAATTTGAGAAACAAAAGCCATGTGTCCTACGGTGTGCCTAAGTGAGTTCCGAGTACTTACCCCGCGGTTGATGCTACCGATTACCTGGTCAAGCGGATGGTTCTTGTTCGTTCTCCATGCAATGGGAAGCTCGGTTGCTTCTTCTTCGTGTTCCTCTTGTTCTTCTTCTTCCTCTTGATTTTCTTCTTCACCTTGGTTAGTCGCTTGAGGCATCTCCCCAATTTGCGGCTGCGTGTTGGTGTATATTCCCGTGTTCTCTTCATCGTCTTCGATGTGTATCCTCTCTAGTGAATCTGCAAGATCATCACAAATATCCCTTCTCGCCAAGCGAGGATTATCTTCGGAAAATACAACGTGAGGGGACTCCTCAATAGTCAAGGTTCGTTTATTAAAGACTTTATAGGCCTTGCTACGAAGTGAATAACCCAGAAAAATTCCTTCATCCGACTTGGCATCAAATTTGCCTAAGTTATCTTTGCCATTGTTATGAATAAAACATTTGCAACCAAAGACTCGAAGATGGGAAAGGTTTGGCTTTCTCCCTTTGTATAGTTCATAAGGCGTTTTCATGAGTATTGGTCGAATGACGGCTCGGTTTAACACGTAGCTCGCGGTACTCACGGCATCCGCCCAAAAATACTTAGGGATTTTTGCCTCATTGATCATAGTTCTAGCCATCTCTTCGAGACATCTATTTTTACGTTCCACCACTCCATTTTGTTGTGGTGTACGTGGGGCTGAGAAATTATGACCAATGCCGAGTTCGTCACATAAATCTGAGAATAGATTTCGTTCGAACTCTCCCCCATGGTCGCTTCTTATGGCTACTATGGTTGTTTCTTTTTCATTTTGAACTTTCTTTAGAAAATTTTTGAAAACGTGAAATGCCTCACTTTTGTGAGTTAGAAACAAGGTCCATGTAAACCTAGAGTAGTCATTGACAATCACAAACGCAAAGTAATTACCACCAAAACTTTTTGTTCTAGAAGGACCAAAGAGGTCCATGTGCAAGAGTTGAAGCGGTCTAGACGTTGAAACAACGTTCTTAGACCTAAACGAAGCCCGAACTTGCTTCCCCTTTTGACATGCATCACATATGGTGTCTTTTTCAAACTTATGTTTTGGAATGCCAATTACTAAGTCTTGTGAAACCAATTTGTTCAAAAGGTTCATGTTCATATGAGCTACCCTTCGGTGCCATAACCAAGTGTCTTCCTCTTTACTCATGAGGCACTTAGCAAAGCCGGAAGGAAATTTGTCTAAGTTAACCATATATATGTTATCGATTCTATCACCACGTAGAATGACCTTATTGTTACTAAGGCGTTCTACCGCGCATGATTTTGAATCGAAGGTCACACGGTTTCCCTTGTCACATAATTGACTTATGCTCAAGAGATTGTGTTTAAGACTTTTAACAAGCAAGACATTATCTATAGAGGAGTCTTCGGACTTACCTACTGAGTCGACGCCAATAATTTTTCCCTTGCTATTATCTCCAAAGACTACGTTTCCTCCTTTAGCGGGTTTGATTTGTAGGAACTTGGATGCATCTCTGGTCATGTGCTTGGAGCATCCGCTATCAAGGTACCAAAGTACACTTGACGCCTTCAAGCACACCTACAAAAATGATTTAATAAGATTTAGGTACCCAATTCTTTTTGGGTCCTTGAGTGTTAGGTGCAAAGTGGTAGTGTGATTCATTTTGTGCCCAATCCCTATGCCTAGTGAAGCAAATGGGAGCTATATGTAAATTACCACACAAATGCTAAGTATAAATAATCGGAAGGGTTGTAGGTGGAAACACCTGTAACCCAGCTTGTTATTAATGATATTAGGGACTATTACAACAGTACAGGCCGTGTGGATTAATTAAAGCATGCCTCACAAATGAGGCTTTTAGGGGTATTTATAATAATCCTAAGCACGTCAAGCACGTCTCTGATTATCCAACCGGTCAGTCTTCTGACCGGTTCCCTAGTCGCACTTCGAGAATAGAATCTTCAGTGCTGGTGCCCGGCCTACCCATCCAACCGGGCAAACACCCCGGGTTGAAAAGGTCGCGCGCTGTCACTTTCGTTACCACCCAGTCGGGCAGACCAACTGGGTGGTATCCATGGGTTATTACCCATCAATGGAAATTCGTGTATAATACTCCCTCCGTTTCTCAAAAGAGTTCCTCTTTTGACTTTGGGGGAAAATAAGGAAGTGTTAAATTATAGTTGACTTTCCAATTTTGCCCTTGATGTGATGGGTAAAAGTAAGATGTGATAGTTTATTTGTTAGTGAAAAAGTATGATGTGATAGGTAGGGTATGAAAAAGTAGGGGTAAAAGTGGTTTTTTAATAGAAAAGGGAAGTGTTTTAAGAAAAACAAAAAAAATGAAAGAGGAAGGGTTTTAAGAAACGGAGGGAGTAAGAGTTAAAATCAATAGATTACATATATTAATGGAAATTAGAATATTATTTTTTACAAAAATTATTATTAAGAAACATTCCTAAATAATACTAAATTTGAAGCTGATGATCACGAGTATATTATTCATCACCTTACTTATATTATGTATTTTGGATAATACTAATATTATTATGGATCCATTTTTTTTTGACAGGATGCATGGATCCGTTTACTTATATATGGAAATCCTTCATTATGTGTCTTGGATCATCAATAATATTATATGTTAATATATGTTTTCTGATTACAACAATACGAACTCCTATTACGAGGATAATATAAACAACTAAAAATAAATTCAAAAAAATATAAATACTATTTAAAAAATAAAAAAGAAAATAACAATTTTCATTTAACTTAAATAGAATTTTAGAACCATGCTACATATATTAATCCTTTATATTGCTTCCATATTTATAAATTTCATACTTAAATTAATAAGTAACAAAGGTTTATTAATCGAAATTTGTGTATATATAGGTTGAAATCAATAGAGTACCTATACTAATAAAAATTCCAAGGAACGTGAAACTCTCTAAGTAACAAGGAATTCTCACCATAATAAAGTCCTTCCTAAAATACAAAAAGTAAGTAAATAATTAAATGTGAAACTCTTCTAATAGAGCCGTGCGTTAGAAAATTATTAATGCATAGCCATGAATGGTATGATATGATTTCCAGGAATAGATTCTATCCTTAACATATGGTGATTGACAAAATTTACGAAAAAATATTATTAAGAAACAATTTTAAATAATACTAAATTTGAAATTTATGATCACGAGTATATTATTCATCACCTTACTTATACTATGTATGTTGGATAATATTAATATTATTTTTGCATCACTTTACTTATATATGGCAATCCTTAATTATGTATCTTGGATAATCAATAATATTATATGTAAATATATGTATTCATATTACAACAATACGAACTCAAATTACGATGATAATATAAAAAACTTAAAATAAATATGAGGAAATATAAATACTATTTAAAAATAAAAAAATATAATATTTTTAATTAATTTAAATAGAATTTTAGGACCATGCTACATATATTTATTCTTTACCAAGGAATTCTCACCATAATAAGGTCCTTCCTAAAATACAAAAGGTAAGTAAATAATTAAATGTGAAACTATCCTAATCGGGCCATGCGTTAGAAAATGATTCATGCATAGCCATGAATGGTATGATATGATTTCCAAGAATAGATTATTTCCTTAACATATGGTGATTGACAAAATTTACAAAAAATATTATTAAGAAACAATCCTAAATAGTACTAAATTTGAAAATTATGATCACGAGTATATTATTCATCACCTTACTTAAATTCTTTATGTTGGATAATACTAATATTATTTTGGATCCCTTTAGTTATATATGACAATCATTAATTATGTATCTTGGATAATCAATAATATTATTCTGGATTATTTTTAGTAAGGATTTCGTTATATCTAGGATGGACCCAATATTATTTTGAATTCCTTACTTATATATCTAACTAGCAATGAGTTAAATTGCTCACTTTTATATCCAAATTTATGGAAACTCTTATATACTTAGGTCAAAATCCTATTATAAAAAGAGATATATAACGAGTTGGAATGTGACATCCACCACCCATTTTCATTTTCCATTTCAATACATAGGCATTTATAATTAATTTTGCAATAAATAAGTGAAGAATCCTTAATTCAACTTCAGCCTTTTGTTTTTAAAAGGATTGGTGGTAGGAGCATCATATTTTTCAATTTCAATCGGAGCTATGGAAAATCAAGTTGACGATACATGGACAAGATCGGCTAGAGATGCAAGAGAAAGAAGAAAATGAATACTTCAACAAAAAAGGATAAAAAAGGTACGTACTTTAAATATTTTTTTTATCTTAATATATTTAATTTTGTTTTATTGTTTTAAGGTAATTTTGAATTATTTAAAATAACAAAATCAAACGGGATATTTTAGTGACCAGAATTTTTGTATTTAAAATTTATATGGTTGCTTTTTAATGAGCATTGAAAAATTTTCTTATCTTCATATTTAAATCGTTAGTATAGATAAATTAAATTATGTTATAAAAATAAAGTTTTATACAAAATTGAAAATTAGATGTCAATTTTAGAAGGATTTAACAAATTCTCCATGTGAAAATTAACACTCCAAGAAAAGATAAAAATATGTGTACTTTTTTTAATTATAGTCATGTTATTTTATCAATTATAATATGCATTCGTAAATAATTTAACGTCATTCATAGGTTTTATAGAATTCATGGATAATTAAAATGTATAATTGTTGATTTTTCTAGGTATGTTATTAATGGATAATATTAATCGTTCAAGAGCTGCGAAATAATTTTATTGGTGCAATTGTGGTTTCGGGAAATCGAGTCGGGGAAAAGGTTTACATATCTAGAATGAATTTGGTACCATCTGATCTAGGGCTACCCTTGAAGTTTCAAAGAAGACAATTCGCAATTGCCTCATGTTTTACTATGACTATCAACAAAATTCAAGGTCAAACATTATCATTTGTGGGATTATTTTTAACCAAGTTAGTGTTCACACATGGTCAACTATATTTTGCTATTTCCCGAGTGAAGACAAAGACATGATTAAAAATATTAGTTTAGATGACAATGGAAACCCTTGCAACCATACCACAAATGTTGTATACCCTGAAGTCTTTCAGAAAATTTGGTATTAAAATAAACATTATTAACTCAACATTCTATTTCTCAAATATTATTTATTTTACTTTGGCTTTTTTCATTGGTAGTATTAAAAATCATGTGAGAAATATATTTTCTTTATTCTGAAAAATAAATTTCATTGAAATAATTCATAATCAACATAAATTTCTTTCGACCCCGTGCATGGCACGGGTAAGAATACTAGTTACGTACAATTGGATGACCATTGGTGCGGCAAAAAAGGGGTGTCGCAAAACAATGAGAGTAGAAGAAACGAAGTAACAAACGAAAACAGAGGGGAAGGGGAAGAACAGAAATTACCTGCGATTGGATGACGATCCATAGGAGATGACGATCGATTTTCTGAACGAAAGAGTGGGTAGCAGCCGAAAATAGTTTATTACCTCGATATTTCGCCAAATTGGCGGTCTCCAAAAATATAATGTTGAGAGGTAACCCTACAGCCCTCTACCTCCATCTACCTCTCTTGACATATCTCAATTTTTGTTACCAAACAAGGTAGAATATTAAATCTACCTCCCCTACCTCTAAACAAACACAGTGTAAATTCCTAAGTTTGTTTTCCTTTCCGTCCATTTTCCGGCGTGCTCTCTTGGATTTCTCCACCTTTGGTTGCAGATTGGTCTTCTACACTCCAAGGCGAGCCTATCCATCCTGAATTCCAGCTGCGTTGTTCAAGATTTGGGAGTCAACGGACTACCTAGGGTTCGCGGAACTGTTCATCTTCTACAACAAGCTTCTCAATGGTTTTCTGGTAAGTGTGGCTGGTCCTATCTTTGTTTTGAGCTGTTCTTAGATGGCGAAGAGCAAGAAGAAGGAGCGTAGACCCCCACCTCCCACTCCTCCAAACAAGAAAGAGTTGCGTAACTTTCTTCGTGATATGGAGGGTGAGTCTGGGTCTGGAGGTGACAATGTGGATTGTGGTGAAGATGTGGATAATATTCCGATCATGACTGAGGAGGATTTCACCCCTTGCACCAACACTGGTGATGTGACTGTGGAAGATGATGATGGTTCTGAATCCCAGACTCCTTCTCTTGATGAGGACAGGATTGAGCAAGAACTGTAGAAGGATAAGCCTGGCATCAACAATGGTGATACTCCAGTACCTAATGCTGAACCTATTGGAAAGGAGGACAGCGGGAATGAAATTGGGAATACTAATGGCAATGCCCCTGGGAAAAAACTGATACACCAACAGAGAAGAAGAGTTTTGCATCATTGTTTGAGAAAAACAGATCAGAGGATAAAGGAATGAAACTCCACCAGGTGGACATGGCTGAAGATGAGGAGATTTTTATTCAGCCTGAAGATGTAACACCAATGGAGGAGCTATGGGGACCCTGCTTGGTTGGGTGTTTCACTGGCAGATTCCCTGGCCTGGCCCCCATTCAGTCCTTGGTTGAATCCTGAAAAGTGCCCTGTCAATTCCTTCCCCACCATAAGGGTTGGGTGATCTTCAAATTCCTATCCAATGAGGACAGGGACTCAGTGCTACACAAGGATGACCATAGGATAAACAACAAGAAGTTGCTCCTCAATATCCCACAGGATGGCTTTATGTGGAATGCTAAGTCCTTCTCCACCATGCCAGTTTGGGTTAAACTCATGGATGTGCCTATGCAATACTGGGGTCCTAATTCCTTGTCCAAAATAGCTTCAAAAGACCACTCTTTACTGATGGGCTTACCAACAAAGTGGCCTCCAAATTTACTTTGGAGGAGGACCCTGATGACAAACTGGCTTATAAAAAGCCAAACTTTTGTAGGGTGCTTATCCACATCGATCTATCAAAACCACCCCCCTCTTCTGTGAAGGTCAACTTTGTGGGAGGCAGCTATATGCAATATGTGGAATATGAAGACCTGCCCCTCTACTGTTACCACTGTGAGAAGTTTGGACACATCCCCTTTGATTGCTTTGATCTCCATGAACTGCAGAGAAAGAAAAATGCTGAGGAACAAAGAGCAATGGACAAAGCTAGAGTTGAAGTCATGAAATCTTCTCTCTTGGCTGATAATGACACTAAAAAGGAGAAGCCTAAACAGAACCAAAAAGGGAAGGAGGTTCAGGAAAGTACTAAAGGTGGGGAGAAACCAGCTGACCCCAATGAACCCTCACCCTCCTTCTCTAAAAAGGATGACAATGATGGTTTCACACTTGTGGGAAAAGGCATAGGATCTCTCACTACACATCCTCTAAAGGAAGCAAACTTCAACAATGTTAACAGACAGCCACAATTCATAAGGGAAACTAGAAGCAGTGGACGTGGACACAACCATGGTTATAGGGGGGGTACAAACAGAGGTAGGGGAAGGGGTCCTGGCCCTAACTCTTGATGAAGGTACTCTGTTAGAACTTTAGGGGGCTTAATAGGCCCTCTAAGCAAAACTTTTTGTGTAAATATATTTTGGACCTTGGCGTTCACTTAAGTTGTATTCTGGAAACCAAAATGTCTAAAGCCAAGTTTAAACTTTTTCTCCATAACAAACTCCCATCCTGGTCTTCAACTGATAATTTTGCTATGATTGATGATGGGAGAATGGCTGTTATATGGAACCCACTTTTTGTTAGTTGCACTGTTTTGGATGTTGCTGATCAGTTTATCCATTGTAGAATTTTGTGTAATGTTTCCCAGAAATGCTTCCAGATTACATTTGTTTTTGCTCTATACAATGTAACTGTTAGAAGACAACTCTGGGAAAGAATCTCTGATCTTGCTGTGAATATCAAGACCCCCTGGGCAATTATGGGGGATTTTAACTCAAGTCCTGAACTCCAGTGAGAGACTAAGCTGTCACACCTATGCTTATGATATGACTGATCTGTTACAGTTTAGACTCAACAATGATCTGATTGATGCTAAGGCTACTGGTACTCACTTCACTTGGAACAAAGGCAACAAATGGGCCAAGCTGGACAGGGTGATGGTGAATTGTGAATGGGAGGCTCTCTAGTGGGATTGTTGGGCTGAGTTTAAGGCCATGGAGTTCCAATCTGACCACTGTCCTGTTCTGCTGCACCTCATCCAAACTTCTACCCAAGGCCCTAAACCCTTTAAATTCTTCAACATGTGGCTTAATCATGACTCCTTTTTTTTTTAGAAAAAGAAATTTTATTCGCATAAATAAAGATAGGGGTGGAGGGAACAAGTCTCCAACTCACCCAATAAGCAAAGTAAAATGAAATAAAAGCTAAGGGGAAGGGAACAAGTCTCCCACTCACCCATTAAATTAAGAAGGCGAATATGCTAAAGTAGAGAAGTCCAAAAAAAGGATAAAAAATAAAGGCCCAAAGGCGAGAACAAAAGTCCATGAGGAATAAAATATGTGGCCCGAAGGCTAGGAAAAGCAAAGGCCCCAGAAATCATCATCCAGGGGGATTCTTTAAAATCTTCTGGC
Organism: Cuscuta campestris; assembly: GCA_900332095.2. Taxonomy (NCBI): domain Eukaryota; kingdom Viridiplantae; phylum Streptophyta; class Magnoliopsida; order Solanales; family Convolvulaceae; genus Cuscuta; species Cuscuta campestris. The sequence continues at coordinate 115,651 of OOIL02003880.1, read as the reverse complement.
GAGCCCATCGCATGGCCTCTTTCAGCGCTGGGTGGTGTGCGTAATCCACCTTCTTAAAATCTGCCTCCCAATTGTTACTAATGAGCTCCAAAGCACGCGTCTTCAATACTTTCATAGAACGATAATCCTCATCGTGCTTAGTAACCGGGATAATATAACCTTGCTCATCAACCGGGTAGAAATGAATCTCCCCGTAACGGTCAATAGCACGAGGAATAGGAGGGGCCGAGTCAGGCACCTTATCATCATTGGCTTTTCCTTCATTCTCCACGTCCTCTAAATCCTTGAAACCAACCTTTCCTTCAGGCTCTGAGGAATATCCCGTGGGATCCTCCGGCGGAAGTGCAGGTGATACCACTTTAGAAGTCGGGCCGTCATGCAAGATTTTTAGGAGGGCAGCTTGGGATAGCGCCCCCGACTTATAAGAAGCTACGGCCTCGGAGATGAAGTTTCTCGCAGGACTAGGGGATTTGAGAGAGCATTGAAATAAAGGAAGGGAGGGGGGGTTTGGTCTTGGAGCCTGTTGCATGGGAGAGTTCTGCATGGGATTTTCGGTGGGGTTTTGAGTTGGGTTTGGCAGGGGTTTTGCTGGGGTGGGAAATTGCATGGGAGTGGCAGGGGTTTCATGGGGAGGGTTTTGGGAAGGGATTTGCATGGGTATTATGGACGCAGACGTGCATGGGTTTTGGGTTTGCATGGGATTTATGGGGTCAGAACAATGGTTGGAGACGGTAGAATTTTGCATGGGATTTAAAATTGTTGTTCGCCACACTTATAAATGTGGAAAAAATAGTTTGCCACACAAACCCTAAGTGCGGCTACGTAAATGTNGTTTTGGGGTTCGACGGGAGGTTGTTTGGCGACGTACACACGTTTAGGTTCCTCCCGAACACGGCTCTTGCTATGATCTCGTTTTTGTCGTGGCTCTTGAACATGTTCTTTTCCTTTACTCCGAGTCTCAAACGCATTATATTCCTCCAAGAACTTGCACCTCTCAAAAGAGTGGCCTTGTCTACGGCAATGAGTACAAAAAATGGGATTTTCTCATACTCCACCAACTGAAAAAAGCCCTCATCTTCCTTGCCAATCTCCGTAGAAGTACCAACAAAGACCTTAGAAACCAATGGCTTGAGCAAATCCATTTCAATACGAGCACGTGCATAAGTCGGCTTAGTTCCTTCCAAAGTAGCAGTATCCACCCCAAGATATTTCCCAATGGTTTGCATAAAAGTGCAAGGGCTTTATCATTAAAATAATGATATGGCAAATCATGAAATAAAACCCATACCGGGGCTATGGATGTTTCAGTGTCAAGATCAAAATCCTTAGTCCATCTAAATAACCGCATTGGATGAATACCATCAAAAGTGATTTGTTCTTTGAGAAGCATATCGGTAGCATCTTGTGAATTTGAGAACTTAAGAAAAATATGTTTGGGGCTCCTTCATCCAATAATAACAGTACCACGCAGGATAAAATGAGCTGCAAAATGTTTCTTGATAAACTCCAACTTAGGTTGGCCATGTGAGAACTTTCCAACCAACAAGAAACGATCAATGGAAGCCAACGCTTCAACTTCTTTATCAGAAAATCTAATGCACCGTGTACCTCTGTGTGTAGTGATGTCTCGATCTGGAAGGGCTGGGATAGGGGCCAAGGACATGACCGAGTGCAAAGGCTGTTTTGGCGCAGTAACTTGAGCAAAAGTATTTCCACCAGGGCCTCCCTTATGCCAAACCGTAAGAGGCTTGGTGGTCACTGGTTGTGTCTTGGAGGGCAACAAAGGAAAAGCTTCCTTAGAAGGACCCTCGGCAGTAGCAGCCTCTGCTGCCCAAGAAGTAGAGGGCCTTTCATGAGCATTATCTTGAAACAGCACAACACCTTTTGAAGGAGGATTAGAAGGTCCCCCATGCATAACAGGTTTAGGATTATTCATTGGGAATTTTCATCAAACACCTTGTGTGCAAGACCAAAACTGAAACACCACCACCAAGAAGCCACGAACCAAAACCAGAGTACAGGGGTGATGCAAAGAATAACAGGAGAGGCAAAACCAAAGAAAATCAAGGAGAGCCAACTAGGAACCACGCAGCCCAAAAAAACAGTCGCAGAACTGTTTTTCGTCCAAAAAATTGTCGAGCACCTCCAAAAACCTGGAAATAACCCGCGAACCTCTCCAGATACGTAGGAAGATTGATGTAAAATGAAAAAGAAGACACTGAACACCCACACAAAAGCACGCCACAAAACAATTCGTAAAAACTGTTTTTGCTTCAAAAAATCATCAGTTCTCCCTCAATTCTTGAAACGAAGCCACAAAACTTTCCAGATCAGCTGCAAAGGAGTAAACGAGACTGAGGATAACGCAAAACCTGGATTAGAGTGACGAATTTTGGTGTTCCGATGTTGGATCGCCGAATCGCCCAAAATCGCCAGACTCCTTTGACAACACTTTGAAACATGTATGGGATATGAGGTTCAATGGTACTAGACAGTTTAGACTCTGCAGAAAACTGAAGTTGCTGAAGCAGCCCCTCAAACAGCTGAATAAAAAGGACTTTGCACATATCTCTTCCAGAGCTGAGGAGGCTAGAAAGACTTATACTGAACTCATGGATAAGTTATACAAGGACCCTGATAATTTGGAATTACTCCACCTAGTTGCTACTACCAGGAAGAAAGCTTCATTCTACTCTGATGTAGAAAGATCCTTTTTTCAGCAAAAGGTGAAGTGCAACTTTATTAATGAAGGGGATAAATGCACCAAATTCTTCCATGCAATGGTTAAGAAGCAAAGTGTTTTGAATTACATCCCTATTTTGATAACATCCCAAGGAACTACTACTACTTCTTTGGAGGCTATTGTTGAGGAATTCATTGGGTATTACAATCAGATGTTTGGTAATACAGTCCCTATTACCCCTGTGGATTAGAATGTGTTTAAAGAGGGACCCCTTATCCAACACCAGGATGCTATTGACTTGGTCAGGAATGTGGACAGAACTGAAGTTAAAGAAGCCCTCTTTACCATTGGTGATGATAAGGCTCCAGGTCCTGATGCTGTTGGTGATACTATTGTTGATGCTGTTTCTGAGTTCTTTTTGAGTGGGAGACTCCTTAAACATATTAATCATGCCTTGGTTGTCCTCATTCCTAAGGTCAGGGAGAATCCTAGTGCCAAAAGATTATAGACCCATAGCCTGTTCTAATGTGGTCTATAAAATAATCACTAAAATCCTCTCTAACAGAATGGCTGGACTGCTTCCAAATCTCATTAATCCTGCCCAGGCTGCCTTTATTAAGGGCAGGAGCATTGTGGACAACATTCTCTTGGTACAACACCTGGTTAGAGGGTATGCTAGAAAGAGATCACCCCCTTGCTGTATGCTAAAGCTGGATATTTCAAAAGATTATGACACAATCTCATGGGACTTCTTGAGGAATACACTTCAGGGAATTGGCTTTCCCTCCAAGTTTGTGAACTGGGTCATGGAGTGTGTCACCACTGCATCCTTCTCACTTTCTATTAATGGAGGCTTGCATGGCTTTATTAAATGTAAAAGAGGCATTAGACAGGGTGACCCCATGGCCCCAACATTGTTCCTATTCTGCATGGAATACTTTTCAAGGCTGATCAGGAGAATGCTCTATGGGAGCAGATTCACTTTTCACTACAGGTGCTCCAAACTGGGTATTACTCATGTTACCTTTGCTGATGATGTGATGATGTTTTGCAGGGGTAATGTGGATTCTGTCAATGTGTTGGCTAAAGCTATCAAAATCTTTTCCCAAGTATCTGGCTTGCATGTTAACCCTCTCAAGTCCAATATCTTTTTGGCTGGAGAGATCAAGGACAAGAAAGAGGATATTTTAGCGTTGGTGTCTTTCCCTTAGGGTAAACTGCCTGTTAGATACCAGGGACTCCCTCACAGAGAGCTTCTGAAAGGGACTTTGCCCCACTTGTGACTAAGGTGGATGAATATATCAGAAAATGGAATACCAAAACCCTATATGTTGCTGGTAGATTGGAACTCATCAGAGCTGTTATTCAAGGAATTGAGGGGTTCTGGTTTCAAGCCTTCCCTATTCATAAGTCTGTCTTGGATAGGATAACCTCCCTTTGTAGAACTTTTCTTTGGGGGAGCAAGTTCTGTAAGGTTGCTTGGGAGGACATCTGTAAACCCAAGGATGAAGGGGGGCTTGGACTGAATCAGCCCATGATTTGGAATCAGGCACTATTGAGCAAGAATCTTTAGAATATTGCCTCTAACAAGGAAACCCTTTGGGTGCAATGGGTTCATTCTGTTTACCTTGATGGCAATGACTTTTGGACATGGGGCCCTGGGAAAAAGGACTCTCATTTTTTCAAGAAACTGGTTGAAATCAGAGACTTGTTGCTACTCAAGTGTGGGGACAGATGGGAACTTGAAAACCAGCTTTGTGAATTGGGTGATATATCAGCTGCCAAGGTATATGATTTACTTAGAACCAGGGCAGTGATGAGGTCCTGGATGCAGGCAATTTGGAAACCTTACATCCCACCCAGATATTTCTTCTGTGCTTGGTTGATCTTTCGTAACAGAATTCCTACCAAAACTAGCCTTCATTTCATTGCCATGGAGAACAAAACATGTGAACTTTGCCACAAGGAGGAGGAAACTGCCCAGCATCTTTTCTTAATCTGTGAAGCCTCCACACTCATCTGGAATGCTGTCAGATCATGGCTTGAGATTGCACCTGCCTTGTCTACTCTGGACAGAGCCCTTACTTGGCTAAGGAGGCTGAGGAATAACCACTGCTCTAGGAGGAAGATGATAAGGCTGACTATTCTTAGCATAGCCTACCACATTTGGAGACTTAGGAATGGTGTGTACTTTGACAACCAGGCCATCAACATTGATGCTATTGTGTGCAAGATCAAGTTGGGGGTTTTTAAAATTATGAATAGATTATACCCCAATGGTGTTTAATTTGGCCCCCCCTCCTTGGAGCTTACTGTTTGGACACTTCCTGGAAGCTGTTTGTGATCTTTGTGCTGGCCCCTCCCTTTCCTTGTTGAGGATTGGTTGGGACTATTACCTTGGTTGGAGCTTGGACACAGGAATAACACTAGGGACCCTTTGGGTAACTGGTGTTATCCCTAAGTCCAGATCTTTGGGGCTGGAAACATTCCAAATGTTAGAAACCCTTCCTGGAGGGTCTCTAACCCTTGTTATGGGTCCTTGGGGTGGTGGGTTGGTGCGAAACAAACCAGGCTATGCAATCCGCTTCTGGAATTGTAGAGACTGGCTTGGGTCCAGGGCTTTCTCTCTCTCTCCTTCCCCCCCTCCCCTTCTTTTCTTATCCACTACCTTCCTTCTCCTCCCACTTATCTAGGAGACAAGTTAAATAACATGTGCCAAATCATTCTTCAGATTTGATGCCTGTTAGTTTAACTTGGCCCCTCTCCCTCTGGGTGGTTGGGTTCCTGATAGTTTGGGTGCTATTGGGGTGTGGAAACAAACCATACCCTATCTACCCCTTCTGGATAGGTAGGGAATGGCTTGGATCCTGGGTTGGTGGGTTTTCACCCTATCTCCCTTCTTTTCTTCCCCCCTTCTTCCTTCTTCTTTGCTTTCTCCCTCCTTCCTTGGTCCTCCTTCTCATCCCCCCCTTCTTCTGACTCTGGAAACACACTAAGGTTCATTCATCCAAACCTTCTTTGTTTTGATGTCTGAAAGTTGGTGTGGCTTTCCCCCAGTGCTGGGTGGGTTGGGGCCCCTTTGGTCTATGGACTGTTGTGGTGGTGAGGAAACAAATCAACCTCTACTAACCCCTTCTGGGTAGGTAGAGGTGGATTTGGGTCCTGGTTTGGTGGTGTTCCACACCTCTTCTTCTCTTTCTCCCCCCCTCTCTCCCCTTCTTCCTTCTCTTGCTTCCTCTCCCTCCTTTGCTTCCTTCAGAAACTTCACCCCCTTTCTTCTGTCTCTGGAAACACACCATAGTGCACTCACTTATACCCCTCTTTTGGTTGAGCGACTGCAAACTGGTGTGATTTCCCCCTCCTTTATGGTTTTCCCCTTGGATATTTGTGTGTGTGATCTGGATAGCTTGGTTCTGCCTTTGTTTTGAGAACCCTCTCCTCAGGGTGGAGTGCCATCACCTACTGCCTGAGTGGACTCCACCTTATCTCATTTGTGTGAGACAGGTTTGACTTGGTCTTATTCAGCGCAAAAGGTCCTTTGGTGCTCCTGAACCTCTGATGGATCTGCCCCTACTGTGAAGTTGTCTTTGAGCCTATAGCCAAGGATGGAGTGCCATCACTGCCTGAGTGGACTCCACCTTACCTCATTTGTGTGAGACAGGTTTGACTGTTTTAGTCAGCAAATGGTCCTTTGGTGCTCCTGAGCCTCTGAAGGATTTGCCCCTGCTGTGAAGTTGATTTTAAGCCTATAGCCAAGGTGGAGCAGTATAAAATATTCCAACCTTATGCTACATCAATGGTTATTCATCGTTGTCTTCTACCTGGCTAGCTTTACATGGAACTGTGGTGCTGTGGTGTTGGGTCCTATGATTTTATGTATGTAATGTGGTTCGGTCCTGATGCTTCTCCTGATGCTTCTTGCCAAATTCACACTTGATGCCATTGACATCATGAACTCGCTCTGGTTTTGCCTGTGATGTGGTCCATACCCCGTGAGTATGCCTCTTTTGGATGATGTTGTTTCGCCTTTAACTGTTTTAAGGCAACCTTCTAATCTTGGTCTTGGTTAGATTGTGTTTGTATTTGTACTTGTTTGTATTTGTATGTGTTACACTTGAGTTGTAATTTCTTTATGTGTATAGTTGTAACTTTAAGCAAGTAACCACCTTTGTGGTTAAGCTTTTGACATTGTTGTATCTGTTTGATTTGGGTAATAATAATTTACATGTTACCCGTTGAATTGGTGGTCCCAAAGTGGTGAGATACAAAGTCTAGTGGGGGGGGGGGGGTTTAATAGACTTTGTTACAAATTTAAAATCTTTTTCGTATCTTTTGAAAACGTGAAAATGAGTGTTAATCTAAAGTTCTTGTGAACTTAGATTGTGCGCGGAAGTTGGTGGGTTATTAGAGCAGTAATCAATATGGATGGGTTAGTTTCACAGTTAATATAAGAGCAAGTATGAGTAAAGATAAAAGAGAGAGACACGCAAACTTTAACGAGGTTCGAAGGTGGGGTAATCCTTGTACGTCCTCAAAATCCATTATGTAGTTGGTTGTTGAATAATGAACCAAGAATTACACTTGTGTGAATTTCTGCACAGTATATCTTCGCAAGGCCAATGTTGCTACAACACTCGTGCTGGCTTTGTTGTTCCTTCGAAGGTCACGCTTCTTCAACAACTGCAAGGTCCGAACAATAGGACTTGCAAGATCAACTTGTAGAAAATTTGATGTACCCCGTTTTAATCAAGAAGTTTGATTAAAAGTTGTATCCTTCAACGTGGTGTGGTACTTGAGGCAAGGAAACCTTCAAGTGTTTACACTATAGCTCTTTGGAAGGAGGGAAGAAGTTTGCTTCTGGATAAGGAGTTTAAAAATCTCTCTTTATCAAGCTTTTTGGCTAACTGTGAATGAGATATTTTTAGTCTGTTGTTGTTGTAGTTTTTGTTCGTTATCTCATCTTTTTTCTCCAATCTTCCATGAAAGCTATATATAGCTAGATGACTAATCTATCCGTTGAAGGGAATAGACTATCCATTGCATTTGCTGGCTTCAATTTGAATGAAGTGAGATTGAGGGTTCTTGATTGGAATGGGTGTTTGGACATATCCAATTGTTTGAAGAAGGATTCATTTTTTGTCCTTTAGCTGTTGTTGAAGAATTCTGGACTGTAGCTCTTTATTGAGTGGAGTACTCATTTTGTACGTCTTGTTGTGTTTGTTTAGGAATTCTAGGCGAGCTCTTCAATTTGAGAAGTCCGGACTTTGTCTTCATGTCATTTGTTCTTGAATCAGCTTAAATATCCTCAATCTAGCCATTGAAAATCAAGAGATTGATTTTTCCTTACCAACGGGTAGAATTTCTTCATTCATGACTTAGATAAATTTCGAAGTCTTTTCTCACTTGTTTGCTTCTAAGAGTTCCGGTCTTCCTTGAGACATCCGGTTCTTTGGTTGACAGTTCCAGATTAGTCATTCTTAGACTTCCAAGTGAGAATGAAATCCGCGCTAGTCTTCCAATCCAGATGACTTAGCCTTCAGCGGGTTGTTGTGAGACATCCGGGTATCATGGAGTATTCCGAATTCGACAATCTTCAAAGTAACCAACTGCTTTGAGAATTCCTTACCCTTCTTTGACATTCCCGATCAAGAATTCCAATTTTCCATATCATTGAATTTGATTAAGTCTTCAAAGATTGACATCAAACCACAGAGTGAAATATCACAACTTTATTGGGAATCTCAAGAACTCAGTTTTAACAATATTTCTAAAAAGAAAAATTACATTGAATATTCGGGGTGACCTAAAGTCCCTATTACAATCTAAATACATAATCATCAAAATCTTTAATATTTTTCCCAACATGAATTTTTTTTCTCTTAAATGGTTTGACTGAATTTCCTAAAGCGACAACTGGCGATTTCCATGGAGAAGCGAAGAAGGGACGCGTGGAGTATTACATGTCTCAAAAATAGAATTCTTAAAGTGCCACGTGTCAAAATTCTAAACCGTCAACTCTCAAATTTGATATTAAAGGACTAATATTTAACCCGTGCCATGCACGGGTGAAACAAAATTGTTTTTTATTGTAAAATATCAAATTTTTAAACAACTTGATGTTTTTATGTTTGATACCATTTATGTTATATATTTTGGTTCTGGTGAAAATGCGATCTTGGGAGAGAAATGAGAATGAATATGGTGCTTTAGATTATGAGATATAAGGGTCAGGATTGCATCAAAATCAGATGCACCAAAATGGTTTTAAAATGCATCACGTCAAAATGCACCAAAATCATTTGAAAATGCACTATCTCAAAATCTGAGCGCATGATGCAATTTGAGCCGCACGATGCATCAGATCCAACGCCTAGATTTTATTCTCATTTCTCTCCACAAGGGGCATTCTCACAAGAACCGGCCCTATATAGATATATATATATATATATATATAAATATATATATAATCTAGGTTTACTAAATTATTACAAATATATAATTCTTCTCACCCCTTAATTCAAAAAATATACGAAAAAAACATTAGTGATTTTATTATTCTTCTCCCCGCATTTATTTAACAAACTTAAATTTTCGATCTTGTAATTTTAATATTAAAAAATAATGATTCTTCCCCGCCAGATTAATTTACATTAACGAAAATATATGATTTTAATTTCTATGACGCATTAATGTGATTCTTCCTCTCCTTGGCCCTTTGCACTGATAAAAAATTGACTTCTTTTTCTTGTATTACTAAAAGTATGAAAACATAAATTAACAGTCATATGATAAGAAATATAAATTTTACAATACATTAAAAATATAATGATTATTCTCCCTCGTGTTATTTCAAAAATTATTTGAACACAAAAAAACATTAGCGATTCTATGATTTTAATGAAAATTTTACAAAAACTATTTCACAATTTTTACTCATTTTTTTGCTTTCTTTTTTAAATATAAAATCTTTTAAGTGTGTGAAAGTATTTTTGTCAATACATAATGTTTTATAAAATACAAAGAGTTACAATTTAAAAATTATATTTCTCTTTGATGTTGTAGTTGAGCCTAAATCTTATTCATTTCTGCACATTAGATCTTCTTCGTACTTCTCCTTAAATTATTGATTATCCTTGCATCTAAATTTTAATTGCCACATATCTTCATGCGTTTCCCGGCCTTCAGATCTTAATTTTCCTTATAGAAATTTTTTTTGTGAAAGTCTATGTTATATCGCTTTATCTCTAAGAATATCATTTTGTTGAATTTCTTTGTATGATTACAAAAATGACAAAAAGAAAATCGAGTCATACTTCATCCGTATTTTTTATTTTTATGCATCAATATAGTGAATTATCACCTAATATAAATTTATAAATGCTAAGTTACATCTTAAAAAATTGTAAGTTACAGTGTAAACTTTCTTTGATTAAACTAATAGGTCAAATTAGCAAGATAAAGTACAAAAGTCAAATTAAATATTCCTCCTAAGTAATTTTGTTTAAACACTTGATCCTTTAAAAAAAATAATCGAGACATCTTAATATATAGAATTTTAATATAGTGATTAAGAAGTATTTGTTATTTTACATCAATATTTAAATAAATAGAATAAAACTAACTTCCCTTAATCATAACATAAAGAAATATGAAATTTTTTTGGAGATGAAGAGAGTAGTTTATATATTCATTGAAAGTATTATTATAAATGAAAAAAAATTAAAACAATATTCTAATGAAAAATAAATATCTATCTTTCTTAATTAAATGTACTCAATGATAATAAAATCATAAATAATGTTAGTGTAATCTAATAAGTCCCAACGATATACTTTGTTTTATTCATTTGTATTTTATAATATAATAAAAATAGGTTTAAATATGTTTTTATACCCTATAAAATAAGAAATTTTTGTTTTTAGTCCTGTAAAATGTTTTTTGTAAAGTCATCCCTACAAAATATTTTAATTTGAAAATAGTCCTTAACGTAATTAGCACTTCTAAGTATTTCTAATTACATCCGATCCAATATCTAAACCCTAAATTGTGTACTTATTCATATTACATATATCCGGCTCTCAAATTTCTTACGAATATAATATAATCAAAATTTGAGAATTGGAAACGCAATTTGATAAAAGACACAATTATTGGCATTAAATTTGTGTGTGAAGTAATTACAAATCTAAAACTAAACTATTGAGTACAAAATAAATATGTTATGTCAACAACTTAAAAGTCTTTATTGCGTATAAAGATCATTATCAAAATAAAACTTTTTGTAAGGATGACTCAAACAAAATTTATATTTCAGGGACTAAAAACAAATAATACCTAATATATTTTACCTGTTTAACAATTTATTGTCTAAAGTTCTCATGTTTTATAAAGTTTCATTGTAGAATTAAATAAGTTTTTTGTTTATTAACTTACATGAATATTTTAATAAATATAATGAAACTGACTGCTTTGATTTAAATATATCATATAAAATATGAAATTTATTTAGAAGTGAAGAAATATCTTATTAATTACTTAGGGCCAAATTGGTGAATTTTGAAGATATTATAAGATGTGGGTTATGAACACTCAGAGAAATTATATGGATTTTGTAATCCGAAATGATTTTATTTGGAGAGATTTAAATTCAAGATTTAACAAGTGATAAACAAGGGTGGATGACAACGGGAGTGGTTGAAAGTGACAATGGTAGCGAGTGGCGAAGAATGATCAACAATTGAGAGAGAGATATCAAACCCCCATATTGATATCTCCCAAATTCGGGAGATATTGAGACCATCCAATTTCAAGATTTATGATATCTGGAGATATTAAATTTGATAACTCTTTTGGCTACACCAAACACCTAAAAAGGATTAGGATATCTAGGGATATCAAAACTCATACTCCCTCCGTCCCAGAGTATTTGTCCACTTTCATTTTTGCACACCATCCAATACACTTCTTTAATCCATTTTATCTTGTAATTTTTATATTAAAAATTATAGAAATTATATATTAATGATCTATATGTAAAGACAAATCAAACAAGATCACACATGACTATATTTAGGCTTACACATTGAGAAAATTTGACGAGTCCAAGTGTTTAGATGAACAGTTCCAAAAGTCAAAAGTGGACGAATATGGTACATCCAGCTGTACCTTCCTTTAGGTACAGCCTGGTATTTTTGTAAATTTTGCAAACTTTTTATCCAATGTCTAAGAACATATATATATGACAACTATTATGTATGACAATGAGTACCAGCAGATTTAAAAAGGAGTACAATTCATTCCAGATTGTAAACAACGAAGCATAATTTGTGAAATTAACATTCCAGACAAAGTCGTCTTAGAATGATTCTAGAAGAATTTCAAAAAGAAATTTTTTAAAACTAACCCACATTCAAGAAACGCAACCCATACAAGAACTCCTGAAAACTCCTACAACATGGCAAGAGCAAGTCTAAGAGTATATTCAACGCAAGTCTTCATGAAAGAAATTCAAACACGTTACATCTATCACCCGCGTATATCCTTTCTCGAAAGAGAACATGTATGTCGTACTCATGACACTCAACAAAGAAAAGAGAAAACAACTTGTTATATCTAAACTCCGGGTTTACCGGTAATAAGCGCAAACTCAAGAAATAACGCCTTTTGATTTCAGGACAAGAGGATAATCGATTGTCTATCTTAGATAATCGATTGTCTGATGCTGCAGTTTCTTGGATTTTTTGGAGGGATTGATAGTCGATTATCAGTATGGTGATAATCGATTATAGAGGACTGCAGGAGTTTCCCTTGATGTATGATAATCGATTGCCGAGGGTGATAATCGATTAATGACGCATGCAGGTGTTTTGATGGAGGAATGATAATCGATTATTAACAAGGATAATCGATTATTTTGGCAGATTTCTGGGAGCGAAATGTTGGTGTTTGTGTGGGGAAAGGCTGGAAAAA
>OOIL02003880.1:73650-97686 GCA_900332095.2 Cuscuta campestris | reverse complement strand
TTATATAGGCAGGGGAAGGGGGAGATGATGCACAATACATTGAATTTAGACATTAGGAAACTTCCTAGCAACATCCTTCTCCAAAGCATGGGGTAATCTTTCTTCATTCCTGTCTCCTTGGTGGACTAAAATCAGGGATGGGGCTGGGGTTTGTGGGGGTTTTGTGTTTTGGTTCCTTGTGGTTGTTTCCTGGTTTTTTTTGTGGCTAATATTTAGGTAAAAATGGGGGTTGTTTTTGGCTAATAAAAGGGGGCATGGATGGGGGATATAATGTGTGGTTTTGGACTTATAAGTTTGGGTTATTTGCTAGGGAACATCGGCAGGATATATGGCTGGTGGTGGGTCATGGTTTTTGGCTCTTTGTTGATGTTGTGTTGGGATTGTGAGGGATATTTGGCCAGGGATTTAGAGGAAGGGAGAGAAGGTTTTATTTGTTTATTAAAAGGCTTAAAAGAAGGAAAATAACAACAAACAAAAGGTTTTGGTTTACACACTCTTATTTTCGGCCAGGGGCTAAAATAAGAGTAATAAAAACTTTATTTTGAAATGAATTAAATGGAAAGGGGATTTGGATATTTAGGGTTGGGTTGGATGGAGTGGGAGTCGGTTTGTGGAACCCTTTGGCCCAAAGTTATTCTAGCCGCTCGGGTTGAAGGACTCGGAATTCGCACTAAAATGGATCATAATGTTTGAACGTGCATCCTTTGGTCTTTGCAAGGGTGTGGGACATGGGGGAGGGTATGATAGGGCCAGGCCCAGATATAACACAACTTCTCAAAATTTTGTTTTACAAAACGATGAATATTCATGATTTTGTACATCATCATTTTAAATGACTTCACCTAAGGAAATTTCGGGGACGAAATTTCTTTAAGGGGGGAGAAATGTAACGCCACAAAACATGGCCTAAAATTTATTATAAAACAAAAATAGTTTTGAATATCATTTTGGTCCAATAAAGAATATTTTTACGTTAGACCAAAAATAAATGGATTTTCAAAATAAAGACTTTTGTTAAAAACTTATTTTTATGGATATGTCTCAAAGAGACGAATCCAATGGTACATTTTATGAACCAATCTGATTTATAGCTGTGACGATTTTAAATATTAAAATTTGTAACTTTGACCCATAAATTAAACTCAATTCAAAGGTGATTTCATAAGATTAGAAATCATAATTTTTATCTCATTCATATCATTAAATTAATTTACGACTGAGACAGACCTGAACATTGAAAAATAAAAGTTCTCAGAAAAATATTTTGATTACATCAAAATTCTAGTTTTGATGGTCTCATTCCAAAAATACAATCCGTTTTCAATTCGGAGCAGTTTGGGCGAAAAAGCACGTACCGTTTGAAATAAACTATTCAATTTTAGCAAAAAGCCAAAACTATAATTCTCAAATCCCTCCCCAATCAGGTAAGTCACTCCACTAGCCACCCTATCCATCCTAAGAAATCCACTAACTCTCCACTAACATAAAACTCCAAATCCCTTTCTCATTATTACACTCCTACTCCTTTATGTTATTACCATCATCATCATCAAACACCACCATCATCCATCCCATTCTCTCTCTGTAGGCAGCTAAGGAGGAAGAAAAAGCAAAATTACTCCATGGTTGTTTGCTAAGGAAGAAGAAGAAGAAGCAAGAAAACATCTAAAGTTTCCAAATCTTAAGCTCAAAAATGCAGCAGCCACTTCAAGGTAAAAACTAAAATTTTCCATCCATTATCTCGAAATACTTTCTGAACCAAAGTTGTAGCCCCGGACGACACAAAGCCCGCCCAACAAACGGCTCGCGATTTTGTTGAGTAACGAAGAAGATATGACAAAAATACCGGGACTGTGCCAGTGGTGGCGGGCTCCTCGGGATTGGCTATGTTTCTTCACCAAATTCATGTTGTTTCATTCCAAACACTTACCATTAACTCTTTAACGATTATTAGGAGCATCCGAAAGGTATTGTAGAGAAGGTTCGGTGTTGGAATATTGAAGTTAATGAGTTAATCGTTGGAACCGTTGTTCACCGGAGTATTCAAAAATTCTGGACAGCAACTTTCCCTTGACTTCAGGTCCGATTTACGCTATCTTACATCTGTTAACTCGAAATACTTTCTATACGAAAGTTAAAGCCTTACATCTTAGGAATCCAAAGAATCAAACGGTTTGCGATTCCGTGAAGAAACGATGGAGATATGCCCAAAATACGGCAGGCTGTCCAATTGTGACGAGAATGACAAAGTTGGTGAATTTCGATGTTGTTTCCACTCCCGCTCATCCGTAAGGTTTCGGCCGATGATTTCCAGGTCTTTACCCTTGCGTTAGACTTGTCGAATCATTCATCACGTATGTACATGAACATATATATTAATCCATATGTTGAAATAATCCCAAAATATATATGTGATGCATATATAAGTCATCTATATGTTGAGATCAAAATACACTAAATCCATAAAGTTAATATACACATAAGTAGATAAAATCCTTGGAAATCAATCCAACAATATGTATATGTTAATCAAATGTGCTTAAAAGACTTAAAGAAGTATTTTAGACACTCAAAATATCAAGAGAAAGATTCGCAGACCCAAAAGGTCGACGCAAACGGTCGACCGTCATATTAAACTTTGAAACGGACCACGACTTTCAGCAAAACGGCCGACCACCGTTGGCGAACGGTCGACCGTCACGGTGATCCGCCAATCCGACGAAACAAAGAACAAGGTCGAGCGCCGTACCAAACGGTCGACCGTTCCGAGCCCAGTAGCTTGATTAAATGATATTTTAATCATGTTTCAACCAAATAAACTTATGCATCATTATATATATATTCATATTGTTTGCAAATTGTTCACATCATATCATTTCATTTCATCATTCATATTGAAGCATATCACATCATATGCATGCGTAAGAGATCATGCCATGTGCGTCTCTTATAGCATGTTTGTGCGGGACTTAGCAGTCCGACATCACTGACCGGGCTTAGTGTATGTACATGGTATTCAGGCTTTCGAGTACCACCCCTATTTTTCTAGTCTCACCTCATTCGTGAGACTATGGTGGCATGAGTTCATCGTACCAAATGGGCGAATCTCATAGTGCAAGGGTCGTCCTTGTGGTTTATAGGTTCATGCATCATGTTATCATCATCAAGTACATTGATTACATAGGTGTCATGTAATCATCATCAAGAACAACTATATTGATTACATAGGTGTCATGTAATCATCATCAAGAACAATTATATTGATTACATAAGTGTCATGTAATCGTCATCAAGAACAATTATATTGATTACATAGGTGTCATGTTCTCATCCTCACAAGCAAATTGATTAAATGTGCCATCATGTAATTATCATTAAATATTTATCATCATGATTCATCAAATTGACCATATGATATAATGTGTCATATCATGAATATTGTTATACATTATTGTGGACGTATATATATGTATATGTATATGTCTGTGAATTATTCTACAATTCTAGCGTGGTACCACTTGGCGGTTTTGCTGAGCGTGTAGTTTGTATTTTTCGTTGACTACACGTAGGTAAAAGGAAGATAATGATGGAACCACTCTCGGAGGGCATTGAGTGAGAGGAGATGCAAGGATGGCAGGCAAATGTTTGATCATTAAGATTTAAAATGTGTCATGATTTGATTATTATTATACTTTCGCGTTACTCTGAAAATATTTTTAAATGGGTCGCGATCCAGAGTCTGTAAATTTAACAATTATAAGTAATTGTCATTTTCAAATGTCAAGCGAAATTTTTATTTAACTCCGGTTTCACCTTAATACGTACGTGTAATTCCGGGTTATACGGATTAGGGTGTTATACTACGTATTTCGAAATGAATGTTTATATTTTTACGGGAATGAGTACTACTTTATTTCAGAATGAGTACTACCGGAATATACCTATTTCTAAGTACATCTGGATGTACCATATACCAACTCCTAGAAAGGAGAAGAATAAGGGGACGTAGGAAAGGGGAAGAATGAAAAAAAAAGTAAATGGATAATAAAAAATCAAACAAAATCTTATTGAAAACTATGGTAAAATCTTTCAAATTCTACGTAAACGTAAAATAATCTTTTGATTTTATATAATATATAGATTCTAACAAATCTATCAAAATCTTTTAAAATCTAAATTGAATACATCCTCTCCCTTAATTGAACATAGTTCAACAAATTCAGAGCCATCTCTGTGGATAAGTTCTACCATATACCATTCTCCTCAACACCTCGTTCTCGAACCAGGTCTGCAATCTCAAGCATTGGTTGTAAGTTGCAGCAAAAGGCAAAAGCAGGGCCGGCCCATAGGGGGGACAGGCACACCGACCGGACCGGGCCCATGAATTATTGGGGCCCAAAATTTTAAACATTAAATATATTTATGTAAGCCCAAAAGCCTTGAGGCCCTAACCAGTACTCCAAGTCAAGACTCCAGCATTCCACGACTGGCTTTGTCTCGCATCTAGTGGTCCAATTCCGGAATTTCAAGCGTACGACTTCTAGGATGTACTCGTAGTTCAGATTATGACTGAGGTTTTGGCACTTATTTCATATTCATTCTTCATTTTCGTATATTTATAAATTTAGGGTCAATTGTTAATTGTTATTTTGTTAATTAATAATCTTTGTTATGTATGAATTTATGCTTCAACGTGTTCTTCATTTCATATGATTTTTTTATTAACTACTCCTTTGGTCCTTAAAATCTTTCCTATTTTGATTTTTTTGGTCAAACACTGACACATTTTGACTATACGTTGTGAGAAAAGTATAATTAATTTTAATATAAATTGATCATAATTGGGTCTATTTTAGGATATAACTTTTATATATCAAATTTTTATATCATTTATTTATTTAGATTATATCAAAGAGTGTCATTGTTTGACTAAAAAACAAAATAGGAAATGTTGTATAATTTTTTCATTCATTTATTTTGTTATAATACTATTACGTTAATTGTCATTTAAATATAATCATCATATATCATCATATCATATATCATCATATATCATATATCATAAAGTAGAGCGGTTTAACTGACGTTGTGACATTTGGCAGTCCATGTGTGCATTACAGTTGGACCAATTATGCTTAGTCATCCAGCCACGTATTTCAATCCATCATCATCATCATGTCTCAGCCTATGAGGGAGAGGAAGCGCTCAAGATATGATTTCGAAACTGAAGCGCTCCGAAAAACCCTAGAGAAGATTCTTGACGATTGGAGATGATGAGGGACTACCTCTCTTTTAAACGCCGCACCACGACCGCCATGTTCAGCGTCCAATCTTCTTCTCCATCCTGACTGAAATTATTAGTTATTCGTTTTGTTTAACGCTAAGAGAGCAAAGAGATGTATGCCCTTTCTCCTTCTTTGAGACTACAAAGCAATGCGTTCGAGACACTCTTCTTCTCCTACAGTCTCTTCCCTCTCTCTCAATAATCAATTTTCAATCGGCAGAGCAAACAAAAGGTGGGTGGCTCTTTTCTCAATTCATTCATGATTATCTTCAATTCCTTTTTTTTCTTTCATACGGGTATGGTGATCAAATACATGTTTGTTAATTTCTTTGGTCAATTTGCTTTCTTTTTATTTTTTTTTACCTAATTTACTGCATATATAGATTTTCCTAATTTTATTCAATTGACATTTAGTTGTTTGTTTTCCTATTACCTCATCAGACTCAGGGATGAAGACCACTACCCATCACTTTACTGCTATTTTTAAGTTAAGTTTGTCACATATTTCATATTCGTATTTTTATAGGTTTTTTCTGTTGGAACACGGGTTTACGTCTATGTCATACTAAACCGTGTTCGTTTTATGACAGGTTTTGATAATGCCAAACCGCCGTGACAATAACAAGGTTTAAGTGAGCAAAACCAAGGCGAAGGATCATGGCATGATGATTTGAGAACCAAGAACCTAGAATCAAGAACGAAGACTTAGAATTATATTGAGTCAGTCTTAATGTGATCAAGACCGGCACAAACTTTCAAAACTCGGCTCTCTAGGCTCATCTCATCAAAATATTCTTTTTGCATATTCAAAATGTTTTTCACATGTTTTAAATTTGCCTTAAAACACTTGGAGTTTGCCCAAACCAAAAACCAAGCCATCCGGCGTTCAAAATTCAGAAACCGGCGTTCGGCTTTCGGTTATCGGCGTTGGTTTTTTGGTGTCCGAACCAACCAAGTGGTTTTCAACCTTTTATGATTGGTTTTTACTTCTGGGAATATCTAAATAGTTCTCCAACAAAAACGCTTCAAAAACCATCCCTCGTTTTTGGTTGTTTAGTGAAAACCATGCGAAACGGCGTATGCTCGGCTAGCCGTGGTTTTCAATTAAATGACGTGGCTTTTAAAATGTTTTACTTGATTTCTTAGCAAAATGCTTTAAAAAAACATTTTCAATACTTGGTTTTCATTTTGGAGAACTTACATTTTTTGACATCGGCTAACGGCTGACTTAACCAACCATGGGTCTGGCTAAACCAGCCAAACAGCGATGTTGGTGTAACCAACAACGCTGTCTGGCATGGGAAGCTAAAAACCATAGTTTGGCGTTGAGTCCTGATGTACCCCTAGATGGCTCCACCAAAACCCCAACTCTTCCCACATATCCAAAAGTATTCTTTCTTTTCTTTAATTCAAAATAAAGTCTTTCCCATCAAATTTTAGTCAAAAATGAAATCAAAGGAAGACAAGTCAAACTTTTGTTTCTTTTCAAATCCTTTTTTTTCCAAATAATTCCTTCCCTTCTTTTCTTCTAATGCTGATTCTGAACCTGTAAATAATCGATTATCATTGTTTGATAATCGACTATTGTAGCCCTCTGATTCTTCTTCAAAATCTGCAACATCACATAATCGATTGTCTTGCAGTGTAAATCGACTATCTGGTTCCTCTGAACATTTCCAGTTGAGCTAAAGCCTAATAATCGATTTACCAAATGTGCTAATCGATTATTCCATAGCTCTGAATCCTGAGTGAATCTGTTCCTGTTTGCTCATCCTAAGATTGGGTATAAGGCTAAAATTATGTCCTGATTTTCAACAAAGAATAAAGCCTTTTCTTCCACAAAACAAAAGCATAATCACTTTTGAAACAAAGGAACAAAATCAGAAACAAAGTCATTGAATGAATAGTGTTGTTTTGGCATTTTATTCACAAAAGTCTAAAGCTTGATTCCCCTTTGTTTTCTTCCTTATATGCACGAAATTTCTACCCAAATAAACTCAAAGAAGATNTTGATTTGTAGGAAAGAAGTAGGAAACTTCCTTGTTGTATTCTTCCTTCATTGTTCTTGTATTTTTCCTTATTTGTTGTTGTATAAATACTTCAGCCATGAGGCCATTGTAAGAACCAGATTATTGAATTAAAAAGCCTTTGTTTTACTCTTTGAGTAATTCATTAAAATAGTGTGATGCTATTTTAACCAAATTTTCTAATGAAATATCTCTAAAGTTGGCTACTTTTGAGTGCGTGTTAGGAGTCTAATTTTATACATTAGTAGTGATTATTAATGTGTAAAAGAAGATAAAAGCCCCAAGTTAAGATAAGAGTGTGTCATATCTCTTAACACCAACTTGGTTTATCCCTTCACTTTATTTCTGCCCATTTCATTCCTCACCATTTCTTCTTCTTAAACTTATTCTTTTCTCTCATTAAAAACACCAAAAAGATCTCTTTCCCACACTCCATATTTCATCCCTTCAGTTCTATCATCCATTTTCTTCCGCAAATCCGCCACAAAATAGCTACTCGATAAGACCCCGGGTCTCAGGTACAACAAGTCCTCAAACAGCGATGTTGCGTGTTAGACATCGCTGTTGAGCCAAGGTTGGGTTTCCAGAAACATCTGGAACAGCGATGTAGACTACCCTACATCGCTGTCCAACCTAAGCCAAAAAGAAATTCTTCTGGCAGAAAGATTTTGGACAGCGATGTTGACCCAGCAACAGCGCTGTCAGGCCAAACCTTCCACATTCAAAGCCAGACCTAAACAGCGATGTTCAAGTAATGAACATCGATGTAGGGACCTGACCGTTGGAAGGAATTTAAGGCTAAAACTTTTCTTGTTTGGATTCAACAGCCAAAACAGCGATGTAGGGGTTTTTGGACATCGCTGTTGGCATGACCGTTGCTTCCCATTTTTCAAAACCCAATCCTAGAACAGTGATGTCCAAGCCTAGGACAGCGCTGTCTGGGTGAATTTCAGCAGATCCAAATTTAATCAAATCCCACAAATTATGCCAATCACCCCTTAAATGTTTTGATCCGTTGGAGCTTATTTTTCCACTATAAAATGGGGTGTTTGGGTCTGTTTTACATATCACATTACTTCACAAATTCTACTCTTTCATTGCAAATCATTCATCCTTTTATTCATAGCTTTTTGAGAGCCATTTTTGTGAAGCTTGTGTTGTGTTCTTGAGCGTTCTTAGTTACTCATTATCCACTCTAAAAGAGAGTATTGTTCTTGAGTGCTTTTAGAGTTCTTAGACACTTGACAAGAGAAAATATTTCTCTTGTTGTTCAAAGGAAGGGTTGTTTCCTTCGAAGGTTCGTTGAGGTTCGTGTGACTCGAACTCTCAAGTTGTACGGGTTTGTTAAGCACCGTTAAGCTTAACGAGACAGTAGTGTAGCTCGAAAGAGTCTCTGGGGAGGCTGGATTAGCCACAAGTTGTGGTGAACCAGGGTAAATTCGGTGTGCCTCTTACTCTTCTCTTCTCTTTTATTTATTTTTAATTCCTGCGATTTCTTGATCAAACGCTATTCACCCCCCTCTAGCGTTGGTCTCTTATTCTAACAATTGGTATCGGAGCCTAACTCGGGTCCAAACTTAACCGTTTGAGAGTAAAGCGATCATGGGTTCTTCTTCCAGAAATCTCTATGCAGGAATTGGAGAAGGTCAATCAACTTCTAGGCCACCGCTCTTTGATGGCACCAACTACTCCTATTGGAAGGAACGGATGAGAATCTATATCCGTTCCACCAACTTCCAATGAAGAAAGTGGGAGAAACCACGGTCCCAAAGACCGAGGACGAGTTTGATGCTGAGGACATCAAGAAGGTTGAAAACTACGCAAAGGCTATCAACATGCTTTACTGTGCGGTCAACCCCGATGACTACCAGAAGATCTCCTGTTGCACAACCGCCAAGGAGATGTGGGACAAGCTTGAAGTGACGTACCGTTTGAGTTGGTGCCCTTATGGCCAACTGCTGTTGTAATATCTTAGATATTTTCTATCATGTAAAGGCAGATGCATTAAGTTTACAAACATCTCATGCTAATGTAAACTCTTAATTGCATTCCTAGAATTATATTATAAGATGTTTATCAGAATGAGTCTTCTAATGTTGAGACTGACATCTTGTCACTTAGTATAATTCTGAACGGTCTATAGTCGAAGCATTAACGAGAGTGGGATATCGTTAGTGCGCATGAGACTAGTGAGAGTTAGATGTTTGACCTAGTCTCGTGGTCAATGACAGAGTGTTCGCATCTTTTCTTGGGCAGATATTATCGTTAATAATAGGATGCCAGACCTGACCCACCTTAAGTACATTGCCTAGACTTTTAGTCTATGCTCTAAGTGTCCTTAATGCGACTATTGGTATAACGATCCTTAGATTTGAAGTATTACGTTCTTCGAATGCGTGAACCCGCATGCTTTGATTCATTGTCCTAAGCCGTATGAAATAAGGATCGTACACAGGCTTTGTATTGGGCATGCCGCTGCACGTATTCGAAGACGTAGATTACGTACAAAGAATTTGTCACTGCTACTCAAGCAGAATAATGTCTTGTAGGGGCCCACTGATAAGTATGACTGAAGAAATGCATGGCCATGCTGAGATGAGTTTAGACATCTGTTCTCATCAGTCATACTTGTTAATCAGTAAATAACTTAATGGCTACAAGTTGGATATTTTATATCCCTTGCACTAAGTTAAGACATTGGGACAAAAGGATCAACGTTATACAAAGTCTTAGTCGTAGAAAGGTTTTGACGGAGCAAACGTCTGAACTTATAATCTGGGAGTAATAATATGTGTTGCTAGATAGCGCTTATTACTTATAGTATTGGTGTAGAGTCAATACTGTGGCCAATTTTATAAGTGCCTATATGGGTCACACACTTTGAACAATTTAAAGAGTATGATTATAAGAAGGGATAATATTTAATTTGTATTTTGTAAAATAGTAAAGTAAAATGTTTAATATAATATATATGTATGTATATACATTATACATATATTAAAATATATATTTCGAAATTGATAATATATATTTATTGAACATAAAATTTCATTTTATGGTTAGTAAAATTATATTGTAATTTTCGAAATTGTTTATTTCCAATTTTTGAGTTAATTGTATTTGTTTAGATTTAATTCCAATAAATCTTAAATAAATATTGGAAACTCAAAAATGAACTTTATAAAACTTGGAAATATTATTTCTAGGTGAAATAAAGTTGTTCATAAATATATTGGACAAAATAATATTAGTTAGTAATTAATTATATATATATATATATATATATTATATATATATATTACCTAGTAATATATATAAATATAAATATATATATATATATATATATATATATATATATATATATATATATATATATATATATTGAAAATGGCTAATATCATTTTGGAAAATTATATCTCAGTAAAAAGTAAGTTGATTTTTCTAAATATTAAATTATATAATTTAATGATTTTTGAAAAATGGTTTAGAATTATTTTTGCAATTATTGAGATATAATTAATATATTTGGGAAATAAATATTTATAAATTCTGGAAATTTATTTTTCCGATTTATAAATGCATAAAATAGTTACTGGAAGATGGAAATTAATTTTCATGATTTTTGCAAATTTATTTCAAATTTAAAATGAATTTTGGAATAAACATTGCACTAGGGGCATTTTCGTAATTCTGTATCTACTGGAACTTTCTTTTCCAGTTTTGACCCTGGCCGAAAGTCACCTAATGTATTTAGGATGACTTGGTAAAATTTCATAATTTTTGGACCACTTTATGAATTTTTATGAAATTTAGAAAATATTACAAACATAGTATTTTTCTAGAATTGTCTGGGGCGAGCGCGGTTCGCCCGGTGTATGTATATCTCTATTGCCTGTGGGATGTATGATATGCATGGTGGATGATTGTGGCTTTAGTTATTCATTATTGATGTAATTTAAATACGGCCTGCGTGCCGTGTCTTATCTCAAAACTCTTGTTGTAAATCTATTTCTCTCTCTTAGCTCAACCGAGGATTCTTTTCTCACATGGTGGTTAGAAGATAAATGGATTTGAAGTCCGTTCGAGGGAATCTAAAGGAATGGAGATAGCCTGAAGTCCAAGTACTTGGAAGTTAGTGGGAGCTATCGTTTTATTTTTCCTTTAGGGGCCACAATCATTACACGTTTATTTACTGCGTATTTTGAATGCATGTGAATGTATGTTTAACGCTAGTAAATTGACACGTGCGCAGCATGTGTCGTAGGTGAGATCGTAATTATTTAAAATCCCTCTAAATATTAAGTCTGTATTGCCTTCCGACGCCCGGCACCTTTTTGGCTAATGTGCACTGTCACGTACTCAGCCCTAGCAGAGCGTAGTACTGTGTATGTTATGCTGGTCACGGGAATCACTTAAGTGGTCATTGTAAGACGTTGGGTTAGACTTAACTGATTCTCGGTCAAATGGATGGATGACTCAGAGGCAGGTTTTGTTGGGGTCACTATACTGACAAGTCGAATTACTTTACTCACTCATCCAGCCAGAAGTTGGGTCTCTATGACTTAATTGGGCTTGGCCCTAACTAAAGTAGTTGTGCATGTGGTACGTGCCAAAGCCAATCACATGTACATTGAAACGGTGTTCTGGTCCGTAAGTAGTATTGTCGTTCGCCCAACACAAGACCAAAAACTGTGAGCGCGGCTCGACAGTTGGAACTATGTTCCTACCTAAATAGTTAAATTCTAAGTACGAACCTCAGGTCAACTAGAATTTAATGATATATGGATCTTGGCCCATTAAGAGAATCTCTAGGAGAATCTCCGAATCAACATTGAGGGTTGTTGGTTTGTTAAAATAGTGGGAAATAATTAATTAAAAGGCCTAATTAATTATTCAACATGATAGATAACCTAGTTTGCAATTTCATTCTGTAGATGGCATCGAATAACACATACAGTCATTCCATCAACCTGCGGTATATCCTCGAGAGCTTAAAACTCTCTGGGGAAAACTTTCTTGACTGGGAGAAGAACCTCCGGATCATTCTTGACTGTGAGAGGAAACTTCACATCCTCGAAACGGATCCTCCCAAGACCCCTAAGGCCAATGCTCGTGCGTCCGAACTCACTTCCTTCAAGAAGTATGAGGAAGACGCGCGAAATGTTAAGTGTATCATTATGGCAAGTATGACCGCAGAGCTCCAAAGGCTCCACGCGGACATGGAAGTGCGTCCTATGATACAACGCTTGAGAGACCTTTACCAGGGTAAACCCCAAAACTCAGATATTTACGCTATCAAAGTCAATATGTCTGATTTCACCTCTTGGGTGATGGATACCGGATGTGGTTCTCACATCTGTACTTCTATGCAGAATTTGCATGAAGTTAGACATTTGACTGAGGGAGAAGTCCAGCTTAAGGTTGGAAATGGAGCACTTGTCAATGCGTTGGCTGTAGGAACTTATGTTCTATCTCTCCCTAGTGGCTTGTTGTTGCATTTAAATAATTGTTTGTTTGTACCTGCAATTAGCAGGAATATCATTTCTGTGTCCTGTCTTGACAAAGCAGGATTTTCTATTAACGTCAAAGACAAGTGCCTTTCGGTTTTCAGAAATGATATTTACTATGCAACTGCTAAGATGACCAATGGTCTTTATATCTTAGACTTAGACGCCACTGTTTATAACGTAGATGTTAAGAGAAGCAAACCAAACAGTTTAAATCTCACATACTTTTGGCATTGTCGTTTGGGCCACATTAACGAGAAACGCATATCTAAGTTACGTCACTCTGGCGTACTTGATTCATTTGACCTCGAGTCTTATGATGTATGCCAATCTTGTTTACTCGGTAAAATGACAAAGGCTCCATTCACCGGTCACGCTGAAAGGGCGAGTGATGTATTAGGTCTCATACACTCTGATGTATGCGGCCCAATCAACAATGAAGCTAAAGGTGGTTTCTCATACTTAGTAACATTTATTGACGACCTCAGTCGGTATGGATATGTGTATCTCATGAAACACAAATCAGAATGCTTTGACAAATTCAAAGAATTCAGAAATGAAGTAGAGAAACAGTTAGGCAAAGGTATCAAGACCCTCCGCTCGGATCGAGGAGGTGAGTACTTATGTAACACCCGCCTTCCGCGAACCCAGTTCACCCGCGACCCGACGGACCGGTAGGGTTACATGGGCAGTCCGAGAACCGTCCGTTACATAAAACATTAATGATTATTTAATAAGAAAACGGTTGAGTTTTAATTAGTGAAATAAATGCCTGGGAGTTACTCCCAAAACGTGTATAATAAAAGTACAGAGTAAATGCGGAAGAAAATAAATAAATCTAGTCCAAATTAAATAACGACAAGGGTGGGTTCATGCCCAAATGATTAACCAAGTAATTAATAGTAAATATGAGTTCGTCCGTGCGCCGCCCATCTCCCCATCGTCATTGCTCTCTCAGGTTGGCACCAGCCCCGTCATGTCTACCTGCGTGTAGCAAAAACAACTACACGCTCAGCAAAAGCTGAGGAGTGAATCTAACAAAAGAACATTTAGTGATAACCCATATGGCTATACACATATTAATACATGTACTTAACGTACGGGAAACCACATGTTACTAACTGTTTAGTTTTCACCTGCTAGGACTATTACAACAACAAGGTGGTAGGAGCATACATGATGATGATATGACTTGATGCATGACTTAAACTATCAGAGACACCCCTGACTTAGTCTCACTCAACATGATCACCCTTGCACTCCGGTCACCGTACCCGAACGGTAAAGGGCCGGGCACGACGAAGATGTCGCGAGTGGACTAGCAAAACCGGGTAGTAGCCGTAACCTGACTACTATGTACGTACACAAGCCCAACATGATGAAAACCCGTTGGTCCCCAAAGGTTCCTGGACGGGCCCACTGTAGTAGGCGCACGAAGTCCTCCCTACAACGGTATGCACATGATGAAAACATAGGACATGCGTCTAGAATGAACATGATGAATGCTTGATATATTTACCTTTGGTCAACGCCAAGAATATATCAATTAAATTAATTTTATAACGAAGATTAACATTTCATGCAAGAAACGACTAAATTCTGGGTCAACGTGGTCAACAGGGCTCGTTCTACAATCTGCCCGGAAAACTGCCCGCGAAACGGTCGACCGTACCCTACCGATGGTCGACCGTGGGCTACACTTTGGAGGTCTGGATGGCCGACGGTCCACCGTGGTCTTCCGTCGCGGCCGACGGTCGACCGTCACGGTGGTGACCGTCGGTACGGCTGTGGGAACGGTCCACCATCCGTAGCGGCGGTCGACCGTCCCGATGACAGTCCGCAATCCCTTGCTTCGTTTTGGTCCGTTTTGCTAATTTAACACTTAGATTCTTTTTAGATCAATAAAACAACTTTGATGAATATATTCCTAGTGATTTCTAGGCCAATATTTATAGGTTTTACGTAATGAACGTTTTGGTGGTTAACCTACGAAAATGCATATATTCTACGTAGGTTGCGTACGATATTCCTACGAATATAACGACATAGATTATAACAGAATGTTCTAGAATTAGAGGGGACAACTACTCACCTCTAAATGAAGGGATTGATGGAACGAGATGAACGAATGGTGCTAACGAACGGACGAACGACGACTACGCTTCGCACAAACGACCTAGCCCTTCTTCTCCTTCAACCTTGCACCCACCGGAGCTTCGCCGGAGGTCTTCCTTGGCTGCTGGACTGGCCGAAAATGAGAGAGAGAAGATGAATGGTGATGGAGCTTGATGATTGAATTAACAAATGGGGGTTACAAAAATGGTGAAGGGGAAAATGAATGGGAAGGGGAGTTTTAAAATGCAAAAATTGATGGTGAGAGATGAGGGAATTGATGGAGAGTTAAGGGGGATGCATGGGGTGGCGTATGAATTGAAATGGGGAGTTGCATATATTAATTTTGCTCCGTTATATAAAATCTGATCTGAACGGTACGCGCTTTTTCCCCCGAACGGGTCCGAATTGAGATCCGTTTGCATTTCTAGAATCAGACAGTCAAATTGAATTTAATGATGTGGTCAAATAATTTTTCTAGGAACTTTTTATTTTCCCTAACTCCGGTCCAGAACAGTAATTAATTAATTAAATTAATCAATTCTATTAGACCGGGTTGTAGGGCGTTACAATTATCCACCCCTTAAGAAAATTTCGTCCTCGAAATTTACCTGATCACTGGTCACTGAAAAGATGCGGATAACGAGTGCGCATGGATTCCTCGGTTTCCCATGTCACCTCCTCGACGGTGTGACTTCTCCACAGAACCTTGACCAGCGGAATGGTTTTGTTCCTCAACTGACAGACCTCACGAGCCAGAATCTCAACCGGCTCCTCCTCATACGTGAGATTCTCATCGAGTGTGACTGTATCAGCTGGAATCACATGAGAAGGGTCCGACCGGTACCTCCGGAGCATGGACACGTGGAATACATCGTGGATCTTGCTCAACTTCGACGGTAACTCGAGCCTGTAAGCTACAGGTCCTACCCGCTCTGTGACTGGGTACGGGCCTATAAACCTCGGGCTCAATTTTCCCTTCTTGCCGAAATGTAAGACGCTCTTCCAAGGTGTCACCTTCAAGAAAACCTTATCCCCGACTGCATACTCGATGTCACGCCTCTTAAGGTCAGCGTAGGACTTCTGTCGGTCCGAAGCCACCTTAAGTCGGTCTTTAATCACCTGGACCTTCTCCTTGGTCTCCCGAACTAAATCTGGTCCTTCCAACCCCCTCTCGCTGAGCTCTGTCCAGCAAGTAGGAGTACGACAAGGTCTACCGTACAGAGCCTCGTACGGTGCCATGCCGATACTAGCCTGGTGACTGTTGTTGTATGCAAATTCCATGAGCGGTAGATAACGCTCCCAACCGTCCCCGAAGTCGATTGCACACGCACGCATCATATCCTCGAGAATCTGAATCACCCTCTTCGACTGACCGTCTGTCTAAGGGTGGAACGCTGTACTGAAGTGGAGATCGGAGCCCAATGCCCTCTGTAGGCTCTTCCAAAACTGTGATGTGAATCGAGGGTCACGATCCGAAATGATAGATGATGGAACTCCATGTAGCCTGATGATCTCGTGGATGTACAACTCCTCTAACCGCTGAAGTGAGAAGTCACGACGAATGGGGAGAAAATGGGCTGATTTGGTCAACTGGTCAACGATGACCCAAACTGTGTCGTGCTTACGTGGTGACAATGGGAGTCCCACAATGAAATCCATCGTGATGCGATCTCACTTCCACTCAGGAATGGTGATTTGCTGAAGCCTGATGCTCGGCCTTGACCTGCTGACAAGTCAAGCACCGTGATGTGAACTCTGTGATCTCCCGCTTCATCGCAGGCCACCAGTAATGCCTTCTAAGATCCTGAAACATCTTGTTCTGCCCGGGTGCATGGTATATACAGTGTTGTGTGCTTCGCGAAGCAGGCGCTCTCTCACCTCCCCTGCTAGCACAACCATACGCTTCCGATAGTACAAGATACCATCCCGAATTGCAAAATCTGGCTTCTCTCCTCGAGAGACGAGCTCAACAGTCTGGATACAAAAATCATCGCTGCTCTGAGCCGATGCTATCTGCTGCTGTAATGTAGGCTAGACGTGTAACACAGCTAGAGTCTTACGACTAAGGGCATCGGCTACCACATTCGCCTTACCTGGGTGGTAAGCGATGTGACAGTCGTAGTCCTTAATCAACTCTAACCACCTCCTCTGTCGAAGATTTAGATCCTTCTGCGTCAACAAGTACTGAAGGCTCTTATGGTCGGTGAAGATACGCGTCATCTCACCGTAGAGGTAATGCCTCCAGATTTTCAAGGCAAGTACAATAACTGCTAGCTCTAGGTCGTGTGTCGGATAATTACACTCGTGCGGCTTCAACTGCCGAGATGCATAAGCAACAATCTTACCCTCCTGCATAAGAACGCACCCCAAGCCGTTATGGGACACGTCGCTGAAGACCGTATACTCCACACCTGGTGTGGGCTGGACTAGCACTGGTGCTTGGGTCAAACACTCCTTCAGCCGCTCGAAACTCTGCTGACAGGCGTCAGTCCAAACGAACTTGACGTCCTTCCTCATCAGCTTGTGCAATGGCAATGCTATTTTGGAGAAGTCCTTCACGAACCGGCGATAGTAACCCGCCAGTCCGAGAAAACTCCTCACCTCACGTGCATTACGCGGAGTCTTCCAGTCCGTGATCGCTGCTATCTTACACGGGTCTACCTTCACCCCTTCGGCTGAGATGAAATGGCCGAGGAAGGTAACCTCGTGCAGCCAAAACTCGCACTTGGACAACTTGGCGTAAAGCTGCTGCTCCCGAAGAATTCTCAAAACGATACGCAGATGCTCGGCGTGCTCCTCTTGTGTCTTGGAGTACACCAAGATATAGAATCTTGAAAGAGCTCTCAATAATTATGGGCGGACAGAGTTTCTCTCTCTGGCGATCGCGATGAACAGTAACCGCGCACCAGTTCCGTCCATTTTCCGGCGTGCTCTCTTGGATTTCTCCACCTTTGGTTGCAGATTGGTCTTCTACACTCCAAGGCGAGCCTATCCATCCTGAATTCCAGCGGCGTTGTTCAAGATTTGGGAGTCAACGAACTAACTAGGGTTCGCGACACTGTTCATCTTCTTCTACAACAAGCTTTCTGATGGATTTCTGGTAAGTGTGGCTGGTCCTTCCTTTGTTTTGAGCTATTCTTAGATGGCGAAGGGCAAGAAGAAGAAGCGTAGACCTCCACCTCCCACTCCTCCAAACAAGAAAGAGCTGCGTAACTTTCTTCGTGATATGGAGGGTGAGTCTGGGGCTGGAGGTGAGACTTTGGAGTGTTCTGATAATGTGGATAACTTCCCGGTCATGACTGAGGAGGATTCCCATCCTTGCACTAAACCTAGTGAGGTCACGGTTGAGGATGATGATGGCTCTGAATCCCAGACCCCTTCTCTTGATGAGGAAAGGTTTGAGCAAGAACTGCAGAAGGATAAGCCTGACACCAACATTGGAGATACTTTAGTAGTTAATCCTGTAGCTAATGCTGAAGCCCCTGAGGCTGCTGAACCTACTGGGAAGGAGAACTGTGAGAATGAAACAGGAGACAATGATGGCAAGGCACCTGGCAACAAAGTGGATACACCGGCTGAGAAGAAAAGCTTTGCTTCACTCTTTGAAAAGAACAGGTCTGAGGATAAAGGTATGAAACTCCACCAGGTGGAGGTGGAAATGATTGAGGATGAGGAGGTGTTTATCCAGCCTGAGGATGTGACCCCAATGGAAGAATTGTGGGGACCTTGCTTGGTTGGCTGTTTCACTGGCAGATTCCCTGGGCTGGCACCTATTCAAACTTTGGTGGAGTCCTGGAAAGTACCTTGCCAATTCCTCCCTCATCATAAGGGCTGGGTGGTCTTCAAGTTTCTGAATAATGAAGACAGAGACTCAGTCTTACATAGGGATGACCACAGAATCAACAACAAGAAGCTATTACTCAATATTCCACAGGATGGATTCATGTGGAATGCAAAATGTTTCTCTACCATGCCAGTTTGGGTGAAACTTATGGATGTCCCTATGCAGTTTTGGGGCCCTAACAGCTTGTCAAAGATTGCTTCAAAACTTGGAAGACCACTCTTCACAGATGGTTTGACTAACAAGGTTGCCTCCAAACTTACTGTGGAGAATGACCCAGAGGACAATCTAGCTTACAAGAAACCCAATTTCTGTAGAGTCCTCATTCATATGGATCTCTCCAAACCTCCCCCTTCCTGTGTGAAGGTCAATTTTGTTGGAGGCAGCTATTCACAATTTGTGGAGTATGAGGATCTCCCCCTCTACTGTTATCATTGTGAGAAATTTGGGCATACTCCTTTTGACTGTGCTCAGCTTTTTGAAATGGAAAGGAAGAAGGAGCAGGAGGAACAGAGGGACAGGGAGAAGGCCAGAGTGGAAGTCCTGAAAACCACTCTCAGAACAGAAACTAGGGACAAACAGGAGGGCAAACAGGGGTAGGACAAAAATCATGGCAAACAAAAGGAGGGGTTGGAGCATATTACTGCTCAGAAAGCCCCTGTTAATCCTGATGAACCATCACCTTCATTCACTAGGAAGGATGACAATGATGGATTCACTTTGGTGGGAAAAGGCAAAGGAACCCTAACTACACATCCTTTGAAGCCTCAATACCGAAGAGAAACTAGAAGTATGGGGCGTGGACAGACACATGGTTACAGGAATGGTGCAAACAGAGGAAGGGGAAGGGGTCCAGGCCCTAACTCTTAAATGAAGGTACTCTGCTGGAACTTTAGAGGCCTTAATAGGGCCTCTAAACAATCTTTTTTGTGTAAATACATTATGGATCTTGGGGTGAACTTATGCTGCATTTTGGAAACTAAGATGACCCAAGCAAAACTTAAACTTTTTGTCAACAATAAACTTCCTTCTTGGGCTTCAATTGATAATTTTGATATGATTGATGATGGAAGGATGGCTATATTATGGAACCCCAATTTTGTTAATTGCCAAGTTTTGGAAGTTGCTGATCAGTATATCCATTGTGGGATTTTTTGTACTATTACCCAGAAAACTTTTCACATTACATTTGTTTTTGCCTTATACAATGTAAGTGTGGGAAGGAACCTCTGGGACAGACTGTCTGATATTGCTGGCAGAATCAACACTCCCTGGGCTATTATAGGGGATTTCAATGCTGTTTTGGATTCTAGTGAGAGGATTAACTGTCATACCTATGCTTATGATATGACTGACCTCTTACAGTTTAGACTCAATAATGATCTTCTTGATGCTAAGGCTACTGGTATGCAATTCACTTGGAACAGAGGGAGCAAGTGGGCTAAGCTTGACAGGGTCTTGGTTAACTGTGAATGGGACCTCCTTCAGTGGGACTGCTGGGCTGACTTTAAACCCATGGAATTCCAATCTGATCACTGCCCTGTGGTCTTGAACCTCATTCACAACACTAACCTGGGACCAAAACCCTTCAAGTTTTTTAATATGTGGATGCAACATGAACTTTTTGACAGTGTGGTTAGACAGATTTGGGATACTAGAATCACTGGCACTAGACAATTCAGATTATGCAGGAAACTCAAATTGCTGAAACACCCTTTGAAACAACTCAATAAGAAGGAGTTTGGTCACATATCTACCAGAGCTGAGAATGCAAGAAGCTCCTACTCAGAAATGATGACCAGGCTTATGACTGATCCACAAAACTCAGCCCTCATTGAACAAGCTGCCAGCCTTAGGAAAAAGGCAACCTTTTACAGTGATGCTGAGAGATCTTTTTTCTTACAGAAGGTGAAATGCACTTTTATCAATGAGGGTGACAAATGCACCAAGTTCTTCCATGCTTTGATGAAGAAACAGAAGGTGCTGAGTTCCATCCCCTTCATTATCACAAGCCAAGGCTCTACCACAACATCTTCTGAAACTATTGTTGAGGAATTTATTGACCATTATAGCAACATTTTTGGTAATACTGTGCCCACAACCCCTATTGACTGGAATGTTTTTAGGGAGGGCCCCCTTGTGCCACATCATGAAATCCAAAATTTGATCAAGCTTGTTGACAGATCTGAGGTTAAAGAAGCACTGTTCAGCATTGGGAATGAGAAATCACCTGGACCTGATGGCTACACTGCTGCTTTCTTTAAACAGAAATGGGATATAGTTGGAAATAGCCTTTTTGAGGCTGTGTCTGAGTTCTTTACTAGTGGAAGACTTCTCAAGCAAATTAATCATGCAACTGTGGTGCTAATTCCCAAGGTTAAGGAGAACCCCACTGCCAAAGATTATAGACCCATTGCATGTTCAAATGTGGTCTATAAAGTTATCACGCACAAAGATCCTATCTAATAGGATGGCTCCCATCCTCCCTGATCTTATTAATCCTGCACAGGCAGCTTTTATCAAGGGCAGAAGCATGGTGGATAATATTCTTTTGGCTCAACATTTGGTTAGAGGATATGCTAGGAAGAGATCCCCTCCTTGTTGCATGCTCAAAGTTGATATTTCTAAAGCCCATGACACTATTTCATGGGTTTTCTTGGAGAATACAATGCAAGGTCTTGGATTTCCTCCCAAATTTGTGGGTTGGGTGATGGAGTGTGTTACAACTGCTTCATTCTCCCTTTCTATCAATGGAGGTGTGCATGGCTTCATCACATGTAAAAGGGGCATCAGGCAGGGTGACCCAATGGCACCCACTTTGTTCTTATTCTGTATGGAGTATTTCTCAAGGTTGATCAAGAGGATGCTGTATGGGAGCAGATTCACTCACCACCACAGATGCTCTAAACTTGGTATTACTCATATTACTTTTGCTGATGATGTGATGATGTTTTGCAGGGGGAACAAGGATTCTGTTACTGTCCTGGCCAACACTATTCAGAATTTCTCTCAAGTATCTGGCCTTTTTGTTAATCCCCTCAAATCCAACATCTTTTTGGCTGGAGAAATCAAGGACAGCAAGTCTGATCTCTTGTCCTTGGTTTCCTTCCCTGAGGGGAAACTTCCTGTCAGATACTTGGGACTCCCTTTGACTTCTCAAATAGCTTCAGAAAGAGACTTTGCCCCCCTTATTGCCAAAGTGGATGAGAATATCAGGAAATGGAACACTAAGTCTCTATCTTCTGCTGGCAGACTCGAATTGATCAGAAGTGTGATTCAAGGAATTGAGGGTTTCTGGTTTCAGGCTTTCCCCATTCACAAATCTGTTTTAGATAGAATTACTACCCTCTGCAAAGCTTTCTTGTGGGGAAGTAAATTCTGTAAAGTGGCCTGGGATGACATCTGTAAACCCAAAGATGAAGGGGGTTTGGGACTCAGAAACTCAACCATTTGGAACCAAGCACTACTGGCTAAGTGCTTCTGGAACATTGCAGCAAATAAGGAAACCTTATGGATACAATGGGTGCATTCTGTCTACCTCCAGGGCAGTGATTTTTGGACCTGGAATCCTAGCAAAAAGGATTCACACTTCTTCAAGAAGATTGCTGAGATTAGGGACTCTCTTTTGCAAAAGTGTGGTGATAGATTCATGATTGAAGACAATTTGTGTGAGATGGGGGACATTAAAGCCACCAAGGTCTATGATCTTTTGAGGTCCAAGGGTAACATTAGACCTTGGATGAAAGCAATTTGGAAGCCTTATATCCCTCCTAGATATTCCTTCACTGTTTGGCTTACCCTACGAGGAAGACTTCCTACAAAAATGAATCTCCATTTCCTACAGCTGGATAACAGGAATTGTGAGTTCTGCCATACTGAGGAGGAAACTGCCCAGCACCTCTTCTTCCTTTGTGAGAATACTGCTCTCATTTGGGGAGCCATCAGAAACTGGCTTAATATTGCACCAGCCTTATCCACACTTGAGAGAGCCATTGAATGGGTAGGAAGACAGAGGCATAGTCATTGTGCTAAGAGGAAAATGTGGAGACTGGCAATCATGTGCACTGTCTACACCATCTGGAGAAGCAGAAATGGATGCTACCTTGACCATGAAGGATTTAACACTGATACTATCATTTACAAAATCAAAGTGGGTGTATATAAGGTGATGCAGAGATTATACCCCCAGGAACCCCTAATCCTTTGATTATTCTGCTTGTGACCAGCCTCTGGTGATACTACTTTGTTTGGGTTCCCTTAGAACCAAGGTAAAGTCTTTTCTGAGGATACCTTGGCTCTAAACTTTGTGATTTTCCCTTTACCTCCAATGATAACTCTGTGTTTGAGGAGTGGTTGATCATTTCCTGACTAGTTCGGGTGGTGGAAATGAAGTTAACCCTTTGACCCTGTGTGGGCTGAAGGGTTAACTTCAGGTCCTGGACTGACTTGGAAACAGTTCAAATAGTAGATACCCAGTTTCTAGATAGCTAAAGTTTGAGCTGGGTCCAGATTTGGTCCTTGGGGTGCTGGAACAGTCTCTCTTCTGAGATAACTGTTCCTTGGGTTTGGGCCAGCCTCAATGGCTTAGTCTCTGGACTATGGTATTGGGGTGGTGGAAACAATTTTACCTCTTTATACCCCTTCTGGATATAAAGAGGTATCATTGGGTCCCGGTTGGGGTGTTTTCACCCATCTTCTCTCTCTCTTCCCCCCCCTCCCTTCTCTTCTTCCCCTCTTTTTCTCTCTCTCTTCTCACTCTTCTTTCTGCTGGACACAATCCATTACATAAGCCTTCTCCTTCCTTTGAGTGAGACTATGTAGATGGTTATGTCTGGCCTGGGTTTTTGGGTGGGTAACCCCTAGTGGGTGGCTGAAACAGACTTAAGTGATTGTACCCCTTCTGGATACATTGACTTAAGTCTGGGTCCGGTTGGGGGTTTTCCCTGCCTCCTCCTTCTTGTTGTCCCCCTCTTACCCCTTCTTCATTCTTTCTCTCTTCTCACCCCCTTCTGTTTCTTCACTTCTCTCTCACCTTTCTCTTGCTCTAGGACTTAGCCCACAATGCATATTACATCTCTTTCTTTGACTTGTATATGTATGAAGGCTAGTCCTCCTCGCTGTGCTTTACTTGGCTAACTGGTTCTGAACTTGGTTTGGGTTACTGTGGATCTTGTGATTGGAGGCTCATGTGTTTCTGAACCCTCCATCTTTTAGTATACATATTGTTTGCTGCCCATATCACTGACAGATGGGAGTTTGGAT
>OOIL02003880.1:9689-42281 GCA_900332095.2 Cuscuta campestris | reverse complement strand
GTCGATACCAGTTTCGACCAGTCAACGGACACGCCAAAGCGGGACGCCTGGTTTACATTGGTATGACGCGAAATCCGTAACAATGGATACTGAGTACGCCCCGGGTTGAACTTAACTAAGTTAAGGTAAAAAGATGAATAACTTAGAGGCACATGGTTAGGTTAATAAATAAAATCAAATTCATCTAACCTAGAGTTGTAAAATGTTACAATTGGAAATAGTTCCTACCTGAAATAGTTTAACTATAGGGCAAGATGCAAAGCACAACTATAGTTAGATGAAATAAGGATCTAGGCCCAATATAGGATTTTATTTAGAACAACCTAACAAACCAAGGATTGTAATTGGATTACAATTGGAAATAAGTTCCTACCTAATTAGTTTATAAACTGTAGGGCAAGATGCAAAGCACAACTATAGTTAAATGTAATATGGACCTTGGCCCACTAAGATATCTCTTAGGAGAAGTCTCGAATCAACAGGTTACGTACTTGAGGGTAGTTGATTTTTTAAAATAGTGGGAGAGTTATTAGTTAAAGACCTAGCTAATTACTTAGATTCTTGATATTAACTATCTTGCAAATTATATGTAGATGTCTAATAACAACCATAACCTCACTCTTCGCTCGATCATCGACAAAGATAAGTTGACCGGCTCTAACTTTTTAGACTGGCAAAGAAACCTCGTTATCGTTCTCCGACTCGAGAAGAAAGAATACGTGCTCGAACGAGCCATCCCACCTGTCCTGGCCGCCAATGCTTCTAGAGCTATCAAAGATACTTATGAGAAGCATGTTGATGATGACAATCAGGTGGCATGTCTCATGTTGGCTACGATGACTTCTGACCTTCAGAAACATCACGAGAGTATGAAGGCGTACAATATGATCATACACCTAAGACAGCTCTACCAAGGACAAGCTAGGCATGAGAGATTCCAAATCTCCAAAGCTCTCTTTAGTTGCAAGTTGTCAGTTGGAAACCCCGTTGGTCCGCATGTTCTCAAGATGATTGGCTACGTCAAAACTCTTGAGAAATTGGGTTTCGAACTAAGGACTGAACTTGCAACTGATCTAATTCTGCAATCGTTGCCAGAATTGTACAAGCAGTTTGTGGTTAATTACGAGATGCATGAACTCGATAAACCACTGCCAGAACTTTTGAAGATGCTGCAAACTGCCGAAGAGAGCTTGACGAAAGGAAAGGGGAATTCTATCCTTCTGGTTCAAGGAGGAAAAGGCAAGAAGAAGTTCAAAAAGGCAAAGAAGAATGGGCCTAAAGGCAAGGGTAACACCGAGCCAAAGTCCAATTCTTCCAAGCTCAAGCCTAAAGGTGGAGTGGCCAAAGATTCTATTTGTCATCACTGTGGTGAAGTTGGCCACTGGAAGAGGAATTGCAAGTAGTATTTGGCAACCAAGAAAAAGGGTGAAGCTTCTGCTTCAGGTACAATTGTTGTCTAGACTTAAACTAATCTACAATCTCTTCAAAAGTATTTGATACTTATAGTATTGCAAATCGTTGCAGGAACTGAAGAGAAGAAGTAGGAGTGTTGATCTTGAAGATGCAAGGGTTGCAGCTCAGTGGCGCATTAGTTTAAGTTTTAGTATTTGATCAATTTTCAATTTCGAACTGATGTTTACTTATTGTTTTAAGTATTATTGGTTATTTCAATAAAAAGACAAATTGTTGCTCCATTTATAGAAGTATTTCATATGATCAAATATTTTGCCTCACAAGCATATCGCAATACAACAACTATACTAAGGCTACAAAGTACAAATATTAATCAGTTAATAAGTTTGTCACAAAATTATGAATGAAGTGATAACCACTTAGAGATATAAGGATATCTTTATAAAGGTTATAGCCAAGTACCCTGTCTATTTAAATTTTCGAAATTTAAACTTGCCATTAGCATTAATAAAGCACACTTAATAAAGATCAAGTGATATTAATGCCAAAGTTACATAATAGGAAAGACAAAAGTGATACGATCATGAAATTGACGTTCCCTCAAACGTTATCTAGATAACGTGACTAAAATAGTTAGTCTAATAAAGAGGATTATGTAACCTTACCAAATACTACTGAACCTTAAACACTTAAATGATCATTGTAGACTCTGAAAGGAAAGAGCACTTGGAAACTGTTCCAAAACGATTCCTTCCTTAAATAACAAGTAATGAAAGTAAGTCTCATATGAATGAAGACACTTTAAACACTTGTTATGGATGAGTCTATGTTGGGAAAAATATTATAGATTCTGATGATGATGTATTTAGAATGTAATAGGGACTTTAGGTCTCCCCCAATATTCAATGTAATCTTTCTTTTTAGAAAATATTGTTAAAACCGAGTTCTTGAGATTTCCAATAAAGTTGTGATATTTCTTTAAGCGGTTTGATGCCTGAAGACTTAATCAAATTCAGTGATTTGGAAATTGGATGTCTTGATCGGAAATGTCAGAGACAAGTAAGGATTTCTCAAAGCGGATGAAAATCCTCCAATCCAGAAGACTAAATGATAATCGGATGTCTCGCTACAACCCGCTGAAGGCTAAGTCATCCAAGTCGGAAGACTAGCGCATATCTCTTTCTCACCCGGAAGACTGAGAATGACTCTTCCGGATTTGTCAGCTAAGAATCGGATGCCTCAAGAAAGACCGGAACTCTCAAAAGCAGATAAGTGAGAAAAGACTTAGAAAATTATCTAAGTCTTGAATGAAGAATTTCTACCCGTTGGTAAGGAAAAATCAATCTCTTGGTTTTCAACGGCTAGATTGAAGATAATTATGCTGATTCAAGAACAAATGACTTGAAGACAAAGTCTGGACCTCTCAAATTAAAGAGCCTGTCCAGGATTCTTAAACAAGCACTAGAAGACAAACAGAGTAAAGTGCTACAGTCCAGAATTCTTGAACAACATCTAGAAGACGGATTCTGTGGAAGAAGGAATCTCTCCTCAAACAATTGGGCATGTCCAAACACCCATTCCAATGAGGAATCTTCAAATCACAATCTTCATTCAAAATTGAAGCTAGCAAATGCAACGGATAGTCTATTTTGACTCAATGGATAGATTATCCAATCCAGCTATAAATAGCATTCTTGGAAGACTGGAGAAGACACGAACATACAAACGATGAGACATAATAACACAACGAAGCAATCTCTAACAAGAAAGCTATCTCATTTATAGTTAGCCCAAAAAGCTTGATAAAGAGAGATTTCTAAACTCCTTATCCAGAAGCAAACTTCTCCTCCTTCCAAAGAGCTATAGTGTAAACACTTGAAGGTTTCCTTGCCTCAAGTATCACACCACGTTGAAGGATATAACTTTTGATCAAACTTCTTTATTAAAAGGGGGTAGGTCAATTTTCTTACAAGTTGATCTTCCAAGTCCTATTATTCGGACCTTGCAGTTGTTGAAGAAGCGTGACCTTCGAAGGAACAACAAAGCCAGCACGAGTGGAGTAGCAACATTGGCCTTGCGAAGATATACCGTGCAGAAATTCACACAAGTGTAATTGTTGGTTCATTATTCAACAACAAACTACATAGTGGATTTTGAGGACGTAGAAGGATTACCCCACCTTCGAACCTCGTTAAAGTTTGCGTGTCTCTCTCCTTTATCTTTACTCTTACTTGCAATTATATTAACTGTGAAAACTAACCCATCCATATTGATTACTGCTCATACTACCCACCAAATTCCGCACACAATCTATAGTTCACAAGAACTCTAGATTAACACTCATTTTCACGTTTTCAAAAAGAAACAAAAAAGTTTTTAAATTTGTAACAAAGTCTATTCACCCCCCCTCTAGACTTTGTATATCACCACTTTGGGACCACCAATTGGTATCAGAGCAAACTTCTCAATATCTACGTCTAGATTAACGAGAAGCGATCATAATGGTGAACAATATGGATCACGATTTGCCCAAGTTTTCTCTTCTAGGTTATGATGATTGGAAGATCATGATGGAAGCACATCTCTACGCTCTACATGACTGCATGTGGATGGTGCTTGAGGATGGACCATTGAAAATCCAAATGGAGAATCCTGAGAGGAATCTAGCCACTCCAGATGTAGTCCAATACATTCCAAAGCCCAAGGAAAAATGGGATGATAGAGATTGCAAAAAGCACAATCTGGACAACGTCGCCAAAGCAGCCACCTTCAAGACACTTGATCCCATCACCTTCTCCAAAATTAAGCATCTCAAGACTGCCATGGAGATATGGCAAGGTCTTGGGAAGCTATGTGAAGGATCAGAGGACTTGAGAAAGCAGAAGATAGAGGTCCTGCTTGAGAAGTTCAAAAGCTTCAAAATGCTTCCCGGAGAATCATTTGATATGTTGGACGAAAGATTCCACAAAATCTTGAATGATCTTGCATCACTTAACCACGTTCTTTCTCCCAAAGAAAAGAATGTAAGGTTGCTAAGATCACTTCCAACCGAGTGGTACACCAAAGCCACAGCCATGGAAGAAGGAAGAAACCTGGAAAACTACACTGTCCAAGGTCTCCTTGATGAGCTCAGAACCTATGAGCACGAGCTGAAGAAGAAGAAGGAAGAACAAGTCACTCCCTTCCCCACGGCACTGATGACAACTCCAAGAGTCCCATCAAGTGAAGGGACATGCCCAAGGAATTGTGACACACCTTCCTCCAGCCAGCCGTCAAGCTCAAAAATGGAGAACTACGATGAGGAATTTGCCATGATGGTTAAGCAATTCCGGAAGTTCAAGAAGTTCTTCAAGAAGGCTGACTCAGTCAGAAGGCCATCCAAGGGAAAGCCACAAGTAAGTGACTCCCCTCCTGAATCTTATTTGTGTTATAACTGCAGGAAGCCTGGCCACTGGAAGTCAGCATGCCCGTACCCAAAGGTGGAGAAGTACGGAGAAAGAGAGAGGAACGAGAAGAAAAGGAAGGCAATGGTTGCTGCTGAAAGTGACAAGTCATCCAGCTCAAGCTCGGATGAAGAAGCCCTCGTCTGCATGGAGCGCAGAGTTGAGAAGTCCAACCATGAGGATAGGTGGACTATGTCAGAAGATGACACTCTCTGCCTAATGGCCAAAGATGATGCTGATCAAGAGGTAACTTCACAAACCTCCTGCTCATCTTCTTATGAAAGCATACCAACTTCTGAAAATCTTTTTGACCAGTTCAAAAAGATGATGGAAGACTTTGAGAAAATAAATCTCAAACATTCATCCTTAACAGAGGAGAACAAACTATTGAGTGAAGAGAATCTCAAGTTGACTGAAGGTCGGAAAAGTCAACTGGATGAGATCACTCAACTCAAGACTGAAAATGAATCTCTCTCTGAAAAGGTGAAATCCCTTAACAAAGAGCTAGGGATACTTAAGTCCAAAGAAGCAGTGGACAAGCTTCTTGAAACGACCAAACACAAGGGTCGTGAAGGACTTGGTTTGACCCCTCTAGTTCCAAAAAGAAAGGGAGAACAACTTTCATCCCTCCTAAATCTTTTGCCAAACCAAATAAGCA
This sequence comes from Cuscuta campestris, assembly GCA_900332095.2. Taxonomy (NCBI): domain Eukaryota; kingdom Viridiplantae; phylum Streptophyta; class Magnoliopsida; order Solanales; family Convolvulaceae; genus Cuscuta; species Cuscuta campestris. The sequence goes on along the minus strand of OOIL02003880.1, from coordinate 36,767 downwards.
GAAAGGAAAGGAAAAGGAGAAACCAACAGAAGTTCCCAAAAAGATAGTCCCTCCTAAGAACTATAGGAAGCTGGACAGACCTCAAAGAGGAAATAATTTCAGAAGAAAACCTTCTAACCCCCACTATACACGAGGCTATACTCATTATGGGGTAGATAGGAGTTTTCCAAGAAATTCTGAGTGGAGAACTATGCCAAGATATAGTCATCCTCCACCCCAGAAACTATTTGTGCCACCTAAGTATGCTTATAACCGTCACAGGTCACACTATGCACAACCTAGACAAAACTATAGGTCTTATCAACCTAGGTTTGCTAGGAGGAAACAGGAAATTGCACCACCTACACGTAGGAAGTTCTATGCCTACAACTCTGATTACAATCCCAACAAGTTTAGAGCTGCAAGGAAAATTCCCTGCAACTTCAAACTTGATGTAGGGACACACACCATTAACTACTCCGGACCCAAACTTAATTGGGTACCAAAATCTTCCTCCTCCTAATGCAGGAAGCCGCTAAGTACCCAGGTGTCTGGTACTTAGATAGTGGCTGTTCAAGACACATGACGGGTGATGCGAGCCTTTTGAGCAATCTAATTCCCTGTGATGGTCCAAGAGTTACTTTTGGAGGAAGCAATGATTTTGGCCTTACTAAAGGGCTAGGAAATCTGGTGTACAAGGGACTAACCATCCAAGCTGTATCTTATGTTGAAGGTCTCAATTACAACCTTCTTAGCATAAGTCAGTTTTGTGATAAAGGTTACTCCTTGGAATTCTGCAAGGACATGGCATCTCTCAAGAACATCTCAACAAATGAAGTCATTCTCACTGGGAAGAGAATCAGAAACATCTATGAAGTAATGTGGGACAATGTCAAGGAAGCATGTCTAATCAGCAAAAGTGACACTAACCTTCTATGGCTTTGGCATAAGAGGTTGAGTCATCTCAACTTCAAAACTCTCAACAAGCTGTCCAAAGAAGCGTTAGTAGAAGGTCTTCCCAAAGCTATATTCAGGAAGGAAAGCATTTGTGATGATTGCCAGAAAGGAAAGCAAGTCAAGTCTACTTTCAAGGCAAAACCGGCACCCTCAACTACAAGGATATTAAGCCTTATTCACATGGACTTATTTGGCCCTGTTACACCAATAAGTCTAAGTGGAAAGAAATATGTCCTGGTGGTAGTTGATGATTACTCAAGATACACGTGGACAATCTTTCTCAACAGCAAAAAGGAAACTCAAGGGAAACTCACTAACTGCATGAAGCTGATTCAAAATCAAGCAAGTCAGACCATTCAGAAGATCAGATCTGACAAAGGCACAGAATTCCTGAATGAAATCATCATTCACTACTGTGAAGAAAATGGAATTCTTCATCTAACATCCGCAGCAAGGACGCCTCAACAGAATGGTGTAGCTGAAAGAAGAAACAGAACCTTGAAGGAAGCAGTGAGAACCATGCTAACAGAAGCTTCCTTACCAAAGAGGTTCTGGGCTGAAGCTGTTAACACAGCTTGCTATACTCAAAATAGGAGTATGATTTATAAAAGGCACAACAAAACTCCCTATGAACTGTGGAACGGGAGAAAGCCTAATATATCATATTTCCATATTTTTGGGAGCAAGTGCTTTGTGTTAAACAATGGGAAGAATCATCTGAACACTTTTGATGAGAAATCAGATGAGGCCATCTTCCTAGGATATTCCATGGTGAGCAAGGCATTCAGAGTTTTCAACAAAAGAACCATGATCACTGAAGAGTCAATACATGTTATTTTTTATGAAAAACATGTGGTTGACAAGCCATCAAAGCATGATCATGAGGTTCTGGATCTATCAGACAAGGATGAAGAAGTCAATGAAGCAGATAAAATGAAGCCCACGGAGTTCATTCCATTCAGAAGTCTACCACTGAAGACTTCACAGAGAAATCCGGATTCAGACAGTGCTGAGCCTACCGGAAATTTTGGCCAGCCTTCCAATATTCCGGATCACTCAAACGGCGACAATTTCGGAAATGGCGACCCAGTGCCAATCCATCCGGAAACACCAACAACTTCTGTTCTTCAACCAGAAGCTGAACTAGATCAACCAATCAATCCCAATCAACACAATCTTTGTTGGTTAAGGGATCATCCTCCTCAACAGATCATTGGAGATATTCAATCTGGCGTTCGCACAAGGAGTGCCCAACAGAATCTAGAAGCCATGCTTGCTTGTTTCATCTCACAAGTGGAACCAAAGAATATTGAAGAAGCTCTAGCTGATTCTGATTGGATCAATGCAATGCAAGAAGAACTCAACCAATTTTCCAGAAATGATGTCTGGAAACTTGTTCCCAGCCCTACTCATCAACATGTCATTGGGACAAAGTGGGTCTTTCGGAACAAGATGGATGAAAACGGCGTTGTTGTCAGAAACAAAGCCCGGTTGGTTGCCAAAGGATATTGTCAAGAAGAAGGTATAGATTTTGATGAAACCTTCGCTCCAGTTGCTAGACTTGAAGCTATAAGGCTGTTTCTAGCCTTTGCTGCTCATAAGGACTTCAAAGTCTATCAAATGGATGTCAAAAGCGCATTTCTCAATGGAAACCTAGAGGAAGAAGTTTATGTGGAACAACCTCTAGGATTTGAGTTACACACTAAGGGAGATCAAGTGTATAGACTCAAAAAGGCGTTGTATGGACTCAAACAAGCTCCAAGAGCTTGGTATGATACATTGTCTCAATTCCTTATAGGCAATGGATTTACCAAAGGAGTCATTGACAAAACACTGTTCAAACTACAAGATGGAGAAGATCTCTTATTAGTCCAAATCTATGTGGACGACATCATATTTGGCTCAACTAAGGAAGATCTCTGCACCAAGTTCTCCACCCTCATGCAAGGAAAATTTGAGATGAGCATGATGGGGGAACTCAACTACTTCCTTGGTCTTCAAATCAAACAGAGAAGTGAAGGGACTCTCATCAACAAAGCCAAGTACACAAGGTATCTTATCAAGAAATTCAAAGTTGATCAGAAGTCATCTGTTTCTGTCCCCATGAGTACATCCACCAAGCTTCATATGGATGCAGATGGAAAGGATGTAGATCAAACTCTCTACAGAGGAATTGTTGGATCTCTACTCTACCTTACTGCAAGCCGTCCGGATATCTCATATGTAGTAGGTGTTTGTGCCAGATTCTAGTCAAAGCCAAAGGAAAGTCATCTGATAGCAGCTAAAAGAATTCTTAGATACCTCAAAGAAACTCAGAACATGGGTTTGTGGTATGCTAAGAGCAATTCATTTGAGTTAGTGGGATACTCAGATTCTGACTTTGCCGGATGCAAAGTTGACCGGAAAAGTACATCTGGTACTTGTCAATTCATTGGTGGAAATCTTGTTTCTTGGTTCAGTAAGAAACAAAACTCCATTTCTACATCTACAGCAGAAGCAGAGTACATTGCTCCTGGTAGTTGTTGTGCTCAGATTTTGTGGCTAAAGCAACAACTACTGGACTATGGAGTCAAGACAAAGGAAGTGACAATCTTTTGTGACAATCAAAGTGCTATAGCCATCTCACAAAATCCAGTGCATCATTCTCGCACTAAGCACATTGATGTCAAGCATCACTTCATCAGAGATCATGTGGAAAAGAAAGATATCAAAATTGAGTATATCTCAACTCAAGAACAACTGGCGGATATCTTCACAAAACCACTAAATGAAGCCAAATTTTCCGATTTGCTTCACAAAATTGGTCTATTTCAATTAGACTGAGTGCGGTACACGTGGCAGTCCACTTTCCACGTCAGTCAAAATATTGGGTAGGCACGTGGCCTTGGGAATAGTCAAAAACCCAATCGCCACTAGCCGCATAAAGCGCCCAAATCAAACCCAATCGCCACTATTCAGATCTCAACTGCCCACTCAAAGTTTTTCGTCGTCTTCTTCGCGAGAATTCTGAATTCTCTCAAGAACCCTAAAATTTCTTCAGATTCTTCACTCAAATTTTTGAGAAAATGAAGGTTGTTGGCGCAAATGTCCATTTCCAGAAGTTGGAAGCAAAATGCTCTTCACCGGCGTTCTATCAAAGCTATCTCGAGATGATTGCCGCCCAAGAACTCTCCAAATTCCTTCATATGGAGATCCACCTCAAATATGAAGAAGAAGTTCTTGAATTCTACAAAAATGGAGAGGTCAAGACTGCTCATTCAAAGAAGGACCCACAGAGGACGATTCAAGTCATCAAGTCCACTGTTGGAGGTACCAAAGTGAAGCTTTCGCAGAAGAAATTGGGAGAAAAGCTTCACCTTCCCAACTCTAGAGTTGAAATTGGGAGATTTCCAGTCAAAAATCTGGACTGGAATATTATTGGAATTTCTGGGCAAGTTCCTTCTGGCCCAGTGAAGAAAGCTGATCTAAACAACGACTACAAGCTAGTCCTTGAATTGGTCATCGCATGCCTCGAGTGTGGAAGTGGAGGACATGCTGATGACATCACCCAGGAGAGAGCCTTCATCATCAACGCTCTCATTACCAAATCAAAGGTAAACTGGGCTGCACATTTCTTCAATTCCATCTCAAAGCATCTGGGAAAGCCCAACCAGAAATACCTTTGTCAAGGTCTGTACATTGGACATATTTTGGAGCCTATGGGTGCTGCATCTAAAGGGAAGAAATATGGAGCCAGATATTGGCTATACTACCTGTCTTCAAAAGGGGAAAACAGAGCTGGTGCTAGTGCTGCTGCTGAGGAAAGCTCTTCAGACAATGTCCTACTCATCAATTTGACGAAAACTGCCAAACGGAAGCAAGTGGTGTCTCCTTCTCTCAGTGTAGAAGCACCACAGAACCTTGTTCCAGTGAATCTTGAAGAAGAAGAAGTCTCTGACCAAGGAGAACTTCAAAGGAAGAAGAAGAGGAAAATCTCCTCTCCCTCAACATCTGGAAATGTCAACCCGGATGAGTTGAAGGAGAAGGAACCTGCTGAGGAAACCACTGACCACAACCAGAGTCCTCAACAACTGGAAGAAGAAGCTCATCAAGTCCATAGTCTTCCAACCCCCTCACCTCAACCCCAAACAGATGATGCTGATAACCAATTTTGGCAGCTCTACTATGACTGGAGAGTTTGGAAGGTAGGAAATTCAGCAGAGCAGTTGTTGGGTTGGGACTAACAACTAAAGAATGAGAAGATCATCAAGAAATGCTTAGGACTGCCACTCAACCACAACTGTGAACAAATCTTGGATGATGCCTGGGTATGGCAAAGGAACTATGAAGACCTGCATCTGGAACACTTGGCCACCACACCAGTTTCAGAATTTGAAGTTGATGATGAGGATCCTGCAGTCTACAAGCCAGTCTTCTCAAAAGCCAAAGAAGATCAGGTGGTTCTCACTTCTGAAGCACAGGCTAACTTGGAAACAACAGCTGAGGATTTCCAAATATTTCCGGAAACCTCATCTGCCTTTGAAACGGTTCTGCCTGAAGCTGCAGTCTCTACTCCACAAAAACAGAACCAGGAAGCATCAGATGAAGAACTTCACCAACATCTCCAGTCTCAAGTCCTTGAGATTCTCAGAACTGCTTGTGAGATCTCCAAGCAGCCTGAACTTGAGATCCCGGAGAAGTCAGGAGAAAATCTGGAGCAGTCCACTTTTCCAGAAACAACTGAAGCCCAAGAGGAGCAAGCTGTAGAAGCCCAAAGGAGTTCTGCAGAAGCTGAGAAGGAAACTCAAATGGCAGAACTAGAGGCCTCTAAATCTCCACTAGCCATTTTTGAAAAACAGAATGAAGCTGAAGAAAGAGACTCCCTCTCTAGATATATATCAAATTTTGCGCTTGATGAAGCAGAAGGAGAGTCTGAGAGGACACTAAAGATCGCTGATGAAGAAGATGTACAAGAAGATGCTGAATCTCTTCCTATGCAACTTTTTCAAACACCCTCTTCTCATCAGGTAACCAACTTCCATTTCCATAGCTCTTCCACTCCTACTCTTCTAGATGATGTACCGGAAACCTGGACAAAGAAGGTCCACGGGTTGATTGAATCAGCCCTGGCATCTCAACATGCCTCCTTTAGGCAAGAGATAGAGCAGATGGAAGCCAGGCACAACAAGCTGATAGAGAAATCTGAAGAGAAACACAGCTTAGATCTCAAGGAGATAAGCAAATCAGTGGATAAAACTCTAGAGATCATCTCTCTATTGAGTAACTCAGTGAGCAACACGATGGAGACATATGCATCTGACAGTTATCTTCAACTTAAGGAAGTTAACAAAATCAAAGAGCAAATAGCAAATGTCACCGTCAGCCTACAGAAGCAAATGTCTCTTCTCCAAATGGACATCAGATCAGCTCTGGCAGTGTCTTCAGCAAATCAGGTAGTAACCAAAGACTACTTGAAGGTAATCATTGACAATCAGAAGGAAGCATTCAAACTGTTCAGACTTCTTAACACAAATTCTGGAAATCGCAAGATGGAAGTGATTCTTCAACAACACAGTCCATCCTTGATTCCAGAGCTCCCTATTGCAGTCAAAGAAGGAGAAGTCTCTTACATTCCTTCGCACCTGAACATGACTGACCTAATCCTTGACGCTCAGAGAAGTAATCCGGAGAACTCAACACAGCACCTATCCAGCTCAGGATTGGATGGAACAGAGGCTGTAGGAACAAATGCTGCTCACTTCTCAAATGATAACCAAACAGAGGAGAGACGCAACAACATAAGGCGCATCAAAGAACTATGTGGAAACATGCAAGGCATCAGTGAGATTGCCAAATCTTCAAAGCGCAAGAAGCACTGAAGGCTTTTTTCATCAAACCAGGGGGAAAGTATGTGAAAACACTAATTTGCTTTGATGAAAACACCTTCTTGTTTAAACATTGCTTGATTGGTTTAAACATTGCTTCAATATTTCTCTTAATTGTGCTTATTATGCTTGATTATGCCTATTTCAAGTATAATTTTGAGATTTATTCCTAGGGCATACATTCAGTGGGAATGTAATTCAGGGGAACTTAACTGTTGTTTTGGCTAATAATTGTTTTTGGCAATGAATTATTGATGAACTCTAAGCAATGGAAGATGGATATCTCAGTTTTAGTACTAAAGTTGGAAATCTCCGATTCAGGTACTTTACATAATCTACCTTCCTAAACTGAGCTTTAATCCTTAATTCATTTTCCAACTAGCTCTAAAAGTACTGGTCCTTAGGATTTTTTTTATGTACAGGACTTTGGAAAAATAGTACCACTTTTCTTTTAAAAATAAATTTCATATTCTTTTTGGTACTACCTCGTTCTAATTAGAAATTAGAACTATAGGGAATGAAAAATGATAGTTTTATTTTTTTTTGGGCCTTGAGAACCCAATAGGAATAATTTCCCTTTAGTACATAAGATTTGTTTTTGGGCCACTCTTTTGGGCTTAGCCAAACTAAAACAGTTACGTTTTTTCAAACCAAATGAAACTGATTCTTAATTTGAAAAGTTTCAACACCTTGGTAACTGGTAAAAGATTCCTTCCACTTTTCAACTTCTTGGAAGTTGAAACTCCTTTACTATCACCGTTCCATCTACCCACTTAATGGAACCCGTGAACCTCCCCTCTCTCTACCTCCTCTCCTATTTAAATCAAGACATCCCAATCCATTCATATCACAAACAACTCTCTCAATATGAAAAGTCTTCAAGCTCACTGTCTGAGAAAAACACCAAGAAAAATATCCTCAATGGAGAAATTTTTCTTTCTCACCCTCATAGACGGCAATGGAGAAAAGCCTAGTGAGAAGAAAAGAAATTTAAAGTATATGGTGCAAATCTCGGCAGTAGAGAAAGTATATGGTGAAAATCTCGTATTTTTCAGGATTATACCATACACCTTCTCTGAAACCACTCTCTCCATTTTTCTTTTACTTTTATCCTTTTCTTTTCTTTGTTCTTCAAATTTTTAATTTTTGAGCAGTCGCCACACTCTTCTTACAAGCATTTTTCAAAATTTTTGTGCTGCCTCTGCTCCATTCTCCCAAGCATTTCTCAAAATTACTTTTTCAAAATTTTTCTTTCTTTTCACCATATTTTTCTTTTAAACTCTTTTTCAAAATCTCTTTAAAAACCCTTATTTTATTTTTACAATCAATTCCCTTTTCCAAAACCTTTTTCCTTGTCTTTCTGTCTTGTTCTTTTCTTCCACCGCCGCCTCCTTTCCCTCCACTTTCCTTCGTTTTTTGTTCTTGCTTTTGCCTTTTGGAGAGATGTGTTGCTTCCAAGATCTTGAATATCCACTTTGGATATTAAAGATCTATCAAACGCAACGCCATCCACACTGATAAGCAAGATCTGCTGAAGCTGAAAGCGGTTAATGGCAGAAAATATCACAAAATCTCAAGACAAGACTTGGTTTAGGAATTATTGTAATTTGAATTGTACTTGTTTAAGACTTTTGTTAACAAGCTGTATATTATGAGAAACTAAAAGAAAGTTATAAAATTAGTTCTCAGTACAGCGACCGGAACTCTTAAACACTTGTTTGTCATCATCAAAAAGGGGGAAATTGTTGGGAAAAATATTATAGATTTTGATGATGATGTATTTAGAATGTAATAGGGACTTTAGGTCTCCCCCAATATTCAATGTAATCTTTCTTTTTAGAAAATATTGTTAAAACCGAGTTCTTGCGATTTCCAATAAAGTTGTGATATTTCTTTAAGCGGTTTGATGCCTGAAGACTTAATCAAATTCAGTGATTTGGAAATTGGATATCTTGATCGGAAATGTCAGAGACAAGTAAGGATTTCTCAAAGCGGATGAAAATCCTCCAATCCGGAAGACTACATGATAACCGGATGTCTCGCTACAACCCGCTGAAGGCTAAGTCATCCAAGTCGGAAGACTAGCGCGGATCTCTTTCTCACCCGGAAGACTGAGAATGACTCTTCCGGATTTGTCAGATAAGAACCGGATGCCTCAAGAAAGACCGGAACTCTCAAAAGCAGACAAGTGAGAAAAGACTTAGAAAATTATCTAAGTCTTGAATGAAGAATTTCTACCCGTTGGTAAGGAAAAATCAATCTCTTGGTTTTCAACGGCTAGATTGAAGATAATTATGCTGATTCAAGAACAAATGACTTGAAGACAAAGTCTGGACCTCTCAAATTAAAGAGCCTGTCCAGAATTCCTAAACAAGCACTAGAAGACAAACAGAGTAAAGTGCTACAGTCCAGAATTTTTGAACAACAGCTAGAAGACGGATTCTGTGGAAGAAAGAATCTCTCCTCAAACAATTGGGTATGTCCAAACACCCATTCCAACGAGGAATCTTCAAATCACAATCTTCATTCAAAATTGAAGCCAGCAAATGGAACAGATAGTCTATTTTGACTCAACGGATAGATTATCCAATCCAGCTATAAATAGCATTCTTGGAAGACTGGAGAAGACACGAACATACAAACGATGAGACATAATAACACAACGAAGCAATCTCTAACAAAGCTTGATAAAGAGAGATTTCTAAACTCCTTATCCAGAAGCAAACTTCTCCTCCTTCCAAAGAGCTATAGTGTAAACACTTGAAGGTTTCCTTGCCTTAAGTACCACACCACGTTGAAGGATATAACTTTTGATCAAACTTCTTGATTAAAAGGGGGTAGGTCAACTTTCTTACAAGTTGATCTTGCAAGTCCTATTGTTCGGACCTTGCAGTTGTTGAAGAAGCGTGACCTTCGAAGGAACAACAAAGCCAGCACGAGTGCAGTAGCAACATTGGCCTTGCGAAGATATACCGTGCACTTTAAGTGTGTTCACATTAACAACCAAGTAATAAGTTGTACCAACTACATAGTGGATTTTGAGGACGTAGAAGGATTACCCCACCTTCGAACCTCGTTAAAGTTTGCGTGTCTCTCTCCTTTATCTTTACTCTTACTTGCAATTATATTAACTGTGAAAACTAACCCATCCATATTGATTACTGCTCATACTACCCACCAAATTCCGCACACAATCTATAGTTCACAAGAACTCTAGATTAACACTCATTTTCACGTTTTCAAAAAGAAACGAAAAAGTTTTTAAATTTGTAACAAAGTCTATTCACCCCCCCCCCCTCTAGACTTTGTATATCACCACTTTGGGACCACCAGTCTATCAAGGATAAAAGGAGGGTTTCGAATTATCTATAACAAGTTATAGCACTTATATGTCTAGGATCCTAAGTCTTATTGAAGACTAGTGGGAGCACGATAAGTATGTTGCATATCATTGACAAAATAAATTAAAACTTATTAGTCATGAATGCAAATAGTAGTTATGTGCTCAAGACTAAAGATTCCATATAGATGGAATAATCTAAGACCAGTACATACATGGAAGTTTTTGAGATTTGCATGAATCTCAAGGTAAAGCCTTTTTGGAGACTCACTCTGTAAAAGGACCGCATGGAAATCGTTCCATGGAGTACCATGAGATATGGACTTGATTCATTCTAAAAGGATATATTTTATATATGTCTAAGCCGAGCTAAGAGTAGTAGTCAACTTTGTAAAAGTTAACTTTTGATTCTTAAGAAGAGACAAAAGAGTATGGTTTTCTAAAATGGCTTATGTGTGAATGTTACACACAAAATAGCTCGTTTAGAACAAACATAGGGTAGGTTGAAATTAACAAAACATATATTGACAAGTATTGACATGGTGTCATACGCAAAATAAATTTGCAACTTTGGAAGTAGCAAAGAGGAAGATATTTTGGTTTTGTAGCTTCTCAAAAGGATAGCGTTGCTCCCAGCATAAGAAACAAATATGTCGTTGTACTGACAACGATAGGGTTACTACAGGAGCTAAAGAAGCTACACCTAGAAACCAAGACATCATTAGATCTCACCACATTATACGAACAGTCGTAAAATGAAAGTATTAAAATTTGCAAGATAGAAAAGGATAAACAATCTCTTAACCTATTGACCTAGGCTTTGGGAAAACCTATACACGAGGGTCACACTTCGTGCATAAGGCATACATGGAAACCATAATTGGCCTTAGTGCTAGTGGGAGATTGTTGAATATAAGTGAGCCCTAGAGGCCAACTTATGATTCCATATCTATAGTATATCAAGAATATAGGCCTTAAAGATTGTTTAAGTCGTCTCGTGTGATTTAAACATAGCTTTAGTCCATAGAGTAGGCGCTCTAGTAACATAGATGAGAACTACGACGTTCTAATTATGAGGCTGTTACAAAGATAGAGGCTACGTCTAAAATATCCTTAGTCGAATATTATGACAATACGGACATCATAATATATCAAGACTAATACGTATGAGATGAGATAGCTGCGTCTCATAGGCTATAGATAAAGTGTTATCTGAATCTATACGTAGGCAACCATATTGGATATGTTGCTGGATTGACCCGGTATGAGAATAATATATGGGTTTGAGTTAAAGTGTTAATATTATTCTCATGCGACCATTAGTATAACTATCCTTTGACTTGAAGTCATTACATTCTCTGGTAAGTTGAGTTGTATACTTTGAGGCATGATTTATGCCATCTGAAATATTGGTGGATGTACAGTTATGTTTTGGGTATGCAATGACACTTAAGCGAAGATGTGAATGACGTAGACAGAATTTATCCCTTCTTTAATGAAGTATAATATCTTAGGGCCCACTGATTGATGTGACTTGGGAAGTGCATGGCCATGCCTAAATAAATATGTTATTTGAATCCCAGAAGTCAATCGAAGAATCAGTAAACCATCGATTTAACTTTAACAAGGTGACACACCCCATACCTTGTGTTAAATCAAGATATTAGTGATAAAGGGATAAGGATTATACAAATAGGAAGTGTCGTTGAAGGAATTGTTCCAAGAGCTTTAATCTATAATTTGGGGGTGATAATGTGTTGCTAGATACCGCTTATCACTTGTAGTATTTAATCGATACTATGGCCAATTTTATAGATGCCTAGAATAGGGTCACACACATAGAACATATGAAAGTGTAGAATATTTAAGTGGAGTAAAGTTGCAATTTATTTATATATTGTGTATATTATATTGTGTGACAATATGATTAGATACACAAACACATATATAAATAAATATTTATATTTGGACATTTTAATTATGTGATAATTAAGTTTGTCAAATATATTTAATAATAATAATGTATATATATATTCGGATATATATATGTGAATAATAAATTGTTTATTATTTTAGTATTATTATTAAGGCACGAAATATATATTTATTTATATATATTTAATATTTGGACATTTTAATTATATGATAATTAAGTTTGTCAAATATTATTTAAGGAACAAAATATAACATTATTATATGTATATATGTATATGTGCGTGTGTGTGTATATATATATATATATATATATGTAAATATATATATCGCCGTATATATATGTATATATACGTTTATGTATATTTCGGATATACATAAAATAAATGTTATATTATATATTTTGTGTTAATTATATGATAATTAAAGTTGACAAAATAAATTGGAAGCTTTCTTAAAGTGAGATTCGAAATTTCCTAAGTATAATAGGAATGGGATTTGATTTCCTTCCTAAACTCTAAAAAGGTACATTCCTATTAGGAATAGGAATGAGGATTATGCTCCTTATAAATAGGAGATCATCCCACCCCTTTTAGAACACACAAGAAATTCGCCCATACCATAGTTTTAAGAGAGAAAAATTTGTTTTGTGCTCTTAATACTTTACACCAAATATTTTATATTTTAGAAATATTCTAGAGTAAAATGACTAGCATAATTTTCTCTAGAACGCTCTTCGTTGTTCGTGTGTCTCAACTTGAGGTCATATACTTTTGTGGCTAGCTCTTGGATCAATCCATCAACCTACACATATTGTTGCTTGCTCACCAAGAAAGGTATATTTCTAAACAATAACTTATAATAATCATAAGAGGTCCTGGGTGGATCTACGTTTAGACACCAAAATTTTTGTTTTTCGCTGCCCTATCCAAGCGTAGAACCCAAAAGTTTGCCATTATTGTAATAGGATAGGCCATATTGCTCCCGTTTGTTACACTAGGCATAGGCACCTATCACAAAATCAAGGACACTACCATCACACACTTAACACACGAGGACCCAACGTAAATTGGGTACCTAAAACTCATTGATGTGTTTCATAGGTGTGCTTGAAGGCATCAAGTGTACTTTGGTACCTTGATAGCGGATGCTCCAAGCACATGACCAGGGATGCATCCAAGTTTCTCCATATCAAACCCGCTAAAGGAGGCAACGTAATTTTTGGAGACAATAGCAAGGGAAAGATTATCGGCATTGGTTCGGTAGGTAAATCTGAAAACTCCTCTATAGAAAATGTCTTGCTTGTTAAAGGTCTTAAACACAATCTCTTGAGCATAAGTCAATTATGTGACAAGGGAAATCGTGTAACCTTCGACTCAAAATCATGCACGGTAGAACGCCTTAGTGACAATAAGGTCATTCTACGTGGTGATAGAATCGATAATATTTATATGGTTAACTTAGACAAATCTCCCTACGGCTTTGCTAAGTGCCTCATGAGTAAAGAGGAAGACACTTGGTTATGGCACCGAAGGGTAGCTCATATGAACATGAACCTCTTGAATAAATTGGTTTAACAAGACTTAGTAATTGGCATTCAAAAACTCAAGTTTGAAAAAGACACCATTTGTGATGCATGTCAAAATTAAGGGGAAGCAAGTTCGGGCTTCGTTCAAGTCTAAAAACGTTGTTTCAACGTCTAGACCGCTTCAACTTTTGCACATGGATCTCTTTGGTCCTTCTAGAACGAAGAGTTTTGGTGGTAATTACTTTGCGTTTGTGATTGTCGATGACTACTCTAGGTTTACATGGACCTTGTTTCTTACTCATAAAAGTGAGGCATTTCATGTTTTCAAAAATTTTATAAAAAAAGTTCAAAATGAAAAAGACACAACAATAGTAGCCATAAGAAGCGACCACGAGGGAGAGTTTGAACGAAATCTATTCTCAGATTTGTGTGACGAACTTGGCATTGATCATAACTTCTCAGCCCCACGTACACCACAACAAAATGGAGTGGTGGAACCTAAAAATAGATGTCTCGAAGAGATGGCTAGAACTATGATCAATGAGGCAAAAATCCCTAAGTATTTTTGGGCGGATGCCGTGAGTACCGCGAGCTACGTGTTAAACCGAGCCGTCATTCGATCGATACTCATGAAAACGCCCTACGATTTACACAAAGGGAGAAAGCCAAACCTTTCCCATCTTCGAGTCTTTGGTTGCAAATGTTTTATTCATAATAACGGCAAAGATAACTTGGGAAAATTTGATGCCAAGTCGGACGAAGGGATTTTTCTTGGTTATTCTCTACGTAGCAAGGCCTATAGAGTGTTTAATAAACGCACTTTGACTATTGAGGAGTCCCCTCATGTTGTATTTTCCGAAGATATTACTCGCTTGGCGAGAAAGGCTATTTGTGATGATCTTGCAGATTCACTTGAAAGATTTGGGTATCTCATTACTATGCATCTTTTCTTTGTTTCGCGAGCGTTTATTAAGTTATATAAAAAATTAAAAAGTTTAAACTCTTTTATGAGTTCCTCATCTAAGATTGAGGTGTAGGACATCTTTTTAATGTGACTGATAAACAAGCGATCAACTCCGCCATATACTAAAATAAGAACCATAAATGACCTGAATTTATGTATGATAATGACTAGACTACCTGTGCCAGCAAACAAACAAATACTAGAATACTATAAATAAGAAAAAAGGTCACGACCGATATTGTCACTATTCTCCACCCTATCGATATCATAACTAGGATCAATATTGTCACTCTTCTCCACCTTGTCACAAAGAAAGTTTTGAAATAGAACATCTTTACCGAAGTATTTCGATGAATTATTTCTATGCCCAGAATGAAGTTATTGAACCACCCCCTCCTCAAGCTCTCGATTGTTATAAAAACTGGCCTTTTCCCTAATTCGATCTGAAGACTTACTTGGATCTAGACTTACCCCTTCTCTGGTTGAATTTTCTCACATTTGAGTTATCATTGTTAGCATGTTTATGGTTTTGAAACTTATTTAAGGTTCTACCCCTCACATGCATAACCTCCCCAGAATTTTTATCACTCTTAGAATTTTTCAACTCTAATTCCTTACTCTTGAGACCATTCACAACAACATCAAGAGAAATATTATCCCTACCATATTTAATTGCAGATTTAACATCACTGTAGGAATCAGGAATAGCATTCAAAAGAGCAATAGGGGTGTAGTCATCAATATGTTTATCACCGGTTAATTTAATATCAGAAATCAGTTTGGTGAAAACATCTAGATTTTCTTCTATGTCCTTAGACATATCCAATCTAAACTTGAAAAATTTTTCAAGTAAGAAAATCTTATTTGGCAAAGAAGTTTCAGTATAAAGTTCATCAAGTTTATTCCAAAGATCTTTAGCGTCTGTTTCTAGATATGAATTAATAACAGCTCTATAAACTTTTTGATGAACAAGAACACACTTCAATTTTTGTTTCCAAATACTAAAATCAGTTTTTCCATTAAAAGGAGTCAAAGCATACTGATTCATAGTAGACATATCCACTAAGGAGAGAAATGATCAAAAGATCACCACAAAGGAGAAAACACCCACAAAAGAGAATAAAAAACTGAAAAAATCAGCAACACAGAGGCACATAGAATATGGCCTAAATTTTCCAAATTTGGCTCACGTGTGTGAAGCAATTGCACGAACAACCCAAGATTATTATGTTAGCAAAAAATTGCTTACTCAATCCCGTTGTTCTTTCACATGAGCACAAACTATAGTGGAATTAGGCAATCGGAAATAATTCAGCGGAATTAAACAACCTTAAAAAATGCTACGAAAGCAAAGGGATAAAGAGTTGTGTACCTGGTGCGAGTCCGGCTCTGCCACTCGTCCCTGCCGCTGAGGTTCTGCGCTCGCCGGAGCACGTCAGGGTCTGCTTCTTGAAGCTCTCTAGCGGGTCGCCGGTCGCCTGCCGTTTTCCGTCTCAGGACGCTGGTGATGATCGCACGAAGATAGATCGCAGGTCCGAAGTCAAGAGTCTGCTTCGTTCTTGACCCACAAGAATAATACAAGACTCCTTTTTTTTTTATGATGATGGATAAGTGAGGATGCTGACCACACACAAAAAATATCCCACTAAGGGATTGACGCTTTGACCGAAGGAAAACAAAAGAAAGAACAAACCCAGAACAGTAGATCCGAAAAAACACCTCACGGAAAAATAAATAAATACTGAGCACAAACCAAGCTCTGATACCACTGTTATGTGTATTTATTTATTCCGACTAGGCTCAGGTCACCCGTAAAATTCGGTCCGTAGTTGTGCACTACAAGGGTACCAAAAGGAGCAACACCCCAACCCAACCTCGCCACACTCCACTCACAAAGAAACGGAGAAGAACTGAGATCAACTCACAAAGGAAGAAAGAAACCCACACGGTAGTCTCACAAAGAGAGAAAAGGAGTTTTTGTACGGTGAAGAAACACAAAGGCAGCCTCTCAATATATAGTGGAGATTAGGGTGGTAATTAAGGCAAGCTTAATTAGGTTAAGGAGTATAGATTGGGCTTGAGTAAATGGGCTGCTGGGTTGGGTGTCAAATATTATTAATATGTTTGGGCCAACCCAAATAAATTAACAATATATATATATATATATGTATGTATATATATATATATATATATATATATATATATATATATATAGAGTTTGGTTCCAGTAAGAATGAGATCTAATGAAAGAAATAAGAATGATTTCTGGCCGTTAGATCTGTATCATTTTGGAGACTGGATCCGTTTCACTAATAGGGTAATTTGGTATTTTCTCATCTAAGCCATATCTATCGATTATTTTCCCTGATTTCCTGCCGATCATCTCCTAAAATTCTTTCCACAATCTCAACGTGATTTTTGTTTCTCCAGCGGCAGTCATGGAGGGTTTAATCACTCATTGGTGGGTTCCTCGCCCTAATTTCATACGCACCACTCTTAATAGTGTCCTAGCCGAAGACCACACATGAGTTCAATTTCTTCATCAGGTATGCAATTTGCATATTGAAAATTTTTCATAATTGTGATCCCTTTTTGTGTCCCTTTTTGCACAGATTTGCATAATTTCTATGTGATTTGAATATAGCTCGATTTTGTGGTGCTGGTTCTTGAATTATGTTTTCCAGAATATTTTAGAGGTTTTAATTTCTTGTCATTGGTAATATTTGTGTGGGTAGGGAGTTTATTCTTAACTTATGAGGGTTTCAATTCCTTATTTTTTTGTTTGTATTTGTGTGGGTTTGCAGCTTATTAGTTATTATTAAGTTATAGCTAATTACACCATGTTTGATGACTATTTTTTACACCATGCATTTTGTATCACAAATACTGCACTCCACTCCTTTGTGTGATGCATTTACATATGGATGTGGGTTCAAATCTCCCATTGACACTTTTTTGACTAAAAGAAAGAGAAATGTTTTGTAATTATTTGAGACTAACAAGAAACAGATATGTAACTAAGTGGTTAAATGAACTTTAATCTTTTTAAGATTTACCTTTTTGATATTTGATTCTTTCATACCAAATTAATTCTTCTACATCAAATTGTCTGGTTAAAAATATTATAATGCATTATGTCATTACAAAAACCTAATTTAATGCATTCTAGTAGCCGATCATATCTGCATTCATTTGTTTTAGTAAGGGGCATGAGTTCCCATCCATTCTTAGGGTTCATACTTCTACTGATTCAAGTAAGCCTTTGCCTTTTACGGTTTGTAATATGCTTTTCGTTTATTCTAATTTCTAGCACATATTTTTAATTCACATGATTTTGTTTTAATTCATTGTATGTGTATGAATTCATTGAGCACTGTCCAGAATGATTGATCCCTTCTATATAAGTCCTCATAACATGCTTTTTAAGTGCATTATATATAATCTTAAGTGCATTATATATACTCTTAAGTGCATTATAAAGAAGTTGCAGTGCATATTCCGTAGGCTCTAGACTGATTTGTAAAGTTTGATGAGTATTTTAGTGATTTGTAGTTTATTACTTTATGTTCTATTGAATGTACGCTACTGCTATTTTGAGTTATATTTGTTAGTGCAATTGTTTGTGCATATGTTGCTATTATTATGTTCTATGCTATTTTCTCTCAGTCTTTCAAAATTATATGTGAAATGATGCAGTTTTGAAAAGATTAAAATGCATTTCTAATAGGTTAAAGTACAAGAGTGAAGTCCTTTTGTTGGTGCATCCTATTGGTTTAAGTACTGCTACCATCAATACTTTGTGTATAAAATGTATTAACAAGCATGATTCTCAGTATAAATAATGTTTTTAAATAAGAGTTGGTTGTTTATTAGCTCAAATGGTAGAGCGGTAAGCATTTGCATATAAATGTGGGTTCGAGTCCCATATAGACAAATAACTGTTATCTTACAATGACATCATACACTATATAAACAATGCAATACAAGATAAATGCTATACACTTAATCTTTTTCAAATATAAAGTCTGCAAATTTCATCAATGACCATTCTAGATTATGCTTCCTTAGTTTTAATCTCATATGGAATGTCACACAGTGACGTGGATTGTTTTAACTAATCAAAATCAATCCCATCAGTGTATGGCAAGTGAGTGGAGTGACATTCCTTCCAATGACAAGTCTTTGCTTTTGTCAGTTTTTACACTTTTTAAACATATTTTAATTATTAAAAATTATTTTACTTATCTTTTTTCAGATGTATTCCTTTTTTAATTTTTTTTTTTACAAAAAACAACAAATTAAAAATAAAAAAAGAGTGTCTGGCAGTTGCCATGCCAAGCATGGAAAAATAGCCACGCGAGGAAAATAGATTAATTGGATGATGCGGGGGCGTGGCAAGGAATTGCCTCGCAAGTGCACGTGCTCTTAATACGCCGTATATATACTCCCATTAGACATCAATTGCACATGCAATGCATTGTGTTGCAGCTATAGGTCAGCATGGTGCATGCATACGGATAAAAAATCTTATTAGTTAATGCAAATTTCTAATATGTGTGCATATTTGATAATACAAATTGCATATATATATATATATATATATATATGAGAATAGTGCATACAAATAACAAAAATAACTAGTGAGAAAAAGTTCATTGACTTGTATTAAGTAGCTAAAATCATTGTCTAGTGCACCACAATTGCATGAATAATTGTAAAGAAAGTGTTAAAAACTAAAAGATGGGTAAAAAGTATTTAGGAGAGAATAAAACATGAACGGCACATATTATATTTTTTTCAAAATTAATTACGGACTACATTTTCATTTCTAGATATTGCCCAATTACAATTTTTTAACAAAAGAATTTGATATGCTTTTTAGATAAATCCGTACTACAAATCTCTATCACATTGATTTTTTACGGTCTCCAATACAATATTTTAACTATTAATATCTCCATTTAGGTATAGGCATTCATTATAAATACATGATATTTAGAACTGCATTACAAAATAAATCTATTGATATTATATTTACATTACAGTTCATTAAATTTTCATAATAATCAATGAAATTACAAATTGATTACATAACATGCATCCCATGTTGCATAAATCTTATGCGGAGCATGCTACATTTACCCCAAAATTTGTATCTCATTTGTACACCAAAGGTATGCACCAACATTTTGATGTTTCACACTAACACAAAATATTGGTGCGTTAACAAAAATCTACACTGTCACAAAGTGTTGGTGCATTAACAAAAGTTAACATTACACAAACACAAAATATTGGTGTATCCCTGCGATGTACAAAATAATACTCCGTACAAAATAAAGTACAAAATTTCGAAATACAAATAACATTATCCATATTATGCACGTCATGCATAGAAGAGTTACTCCGTATTGCTAATTTTTAATAAAGAAAATTGGTTGGAATGTTTTTAAAATAAGGAAGAAAAGGGGCGACAACTTCTAATAGATGAAT
Organism: Cuscuta campestris; assembly: GCA_900332095.2. Classification (NCBI taxonomy): domain Eukaryota; kingdom Viridiplantae; phylum Streptophyta; class Magnoliopsida; order Solanales; family Convolvulaceae; genus Cuscuta; species Cuscuta campestris. The sequence continues at coordinate 16,710 of OOIL02003880.1, read as the reverse complement.
AAAGCCTTAATTGCACAGTGCTCTAGATGGTAAGGTCAAAAGTCAAGGGATTCATCCCAATATTCATAATTTATACGCATTTTCTAATGCAACAATGTTTGACAATATTACCCTTACCAAAGGGGATTGTTCCTGATTTTATGCATCACCATAATTACTTAACATATATAAATAAGCTTTTAAACGGGTAATCCTTTTTTTGAGAACCATCCGATTCATTTTGTAGATGGCTAAGATATATTCTTATTTCTTTCACTAAGAGTCATTCTCACATGAACCAACCCCTATATATATATATATATATATATACTCCCTCCATCCCGTCAGATAAATTTGCAGTTGGGAAGGTGTTTCATCATTCAATCACTATATATATATATATATATATATATATATATATATATATATATATATATATATATATATATATATATATATATATATATATATATATATATATATATATATATATATATATATATATATATATATATATATGAACCTCTGCGCGGCTCTCTGGATTGACGATGGCAGAGATGGAAGAGAACGACGAGTTCTACCTGAGGTACTACGTCGGCCACAATCAGCACATATCTTTCACTACCTCTAAGATTGGCTCCCTCGTGGACGTGCAGGCCAGCAAAGATCCAGAGGGCCTTCGCATCTTTTATTATCTCGTTCAGGATCTGAAGTGCTTCGTCTTCTCTCTAATCTCCCTCCACTTCAAAATCAAACCCATATGATTTGACACCGTTCATCTCCTCAATGCTGGCCTTTTGTTGAGTTTTTAGCCAGAGTTGGAAGAAATGCAGAAAGAGACGTCTGTAATCGTGCAGTTTGAGTGGAATTGTCAAGAAAGCTAATGTCTTGTAGACCTTATTATAGTACCTTTAGCAGTTGGTTTTGATTTTCTTGGCTTCCTTCCAAGCTTGTGTGCCCAAACTCTAAACTTATGCTTAGCGAATCCATTGATTGCTCATCGAATGCTATGATTCTTAATTTGTGGATTTTATAAAATTCGTGAAGTGCTTCTTTCCATTTTGAATCATTTTGAATGAAAAATATATATATATATATATATATATATATATATATATATATATATATATATATATATATATAGTGATTGAATGATGAAACACCTTCCCTCCATCCCGTCAGAAATGGACACTCCGGCTTTGTTGTTGCTGAAGAAGTTCTGTTTCCTTCGTCATGTCCGTCGTCAGGTTCAAGAACATCTCGTTGAGGGTGAAGACAATGGGTTGTCCTAGCTCCAACACCATGCTTATTGATATCAAAGCCATTGGCATAAAGCATTATTGAGGGAGGCTAAGAAAAGTATATTTGATCCACTCCACTAACTTAAAAAGCAAGGGCAAAATAGTAAAATTACACTCTTTTACACTTTTTTGGTACAATAGCCAGAATGAAAGTGGACAAAGACTAGGACGGAGGGAGTATAATTGAACACAATATGAATAAAGAGTATAACATGAAAAAAGAAATATTTAACACAATTGAAATGAAAAGTTAACCAAACAACTTAGGTAAATGAAAGTGACACGAAACTAATATTATAGTTGCAAAAATTTTAAAAAACACAATTTTGAAATTCAACTTTTTTCTATTAAAAAAGATGAATTCAAATTTTTACCATGTTTGTTAAAAGATATAGGTAGGATCTTTTGATATGTGAGTTAACCATAAATATGTGATTGTTGCTCCTTGGAACACGAATGGAAAATGCTGCATAAAAATTCCCAAGTGTGCACCACTTGGTAATTCTCTTTTCTCAAGTGTGCTAAAAGTTTTTCTCTTAAATAAGACTTTTCTTCAATTGTGATATTAAAAAATAGACATTGAGAATATAAAATAATATCAAAAAAAATAAAAAAGGAAATGAGAAAGTAAAGGAGCTTGAGAACGTAAAATAATATTTATCATGACTAAAAGACACATAAAGATACACCATATCATGAAATTTAGCCCTTTGTTTACTAATTTGAGTATATATGTTTCATCTATCCGTGCCCTAGCCATGAAATTTAGCCTAGAGTCAACACAATAGAAATCAAAGTATACCATGATTAAAGAGAAAAGGAATAATTACAATGAGCTTAGGGAAGAAACATCAATCGCTGATTTGCCAGTTGTTGACTAAAAACACACCTTAAATCTTGAAGCTCTAACATGAGGCACACACTTGAGCCCAATAATTTTCTTCACCAATACTTTCCCCTCCGTGCAAACATGGCCGGCCACGTCTATGAAAACTTTTCGTTCTATAGCATATAAATTTGACTAAACCAACAACAATAGAAACACATTTAAAAAGACAAAATAAGCTATAAGTATGGCCCATTCTTGCATACCTTATCAAAGTCCATTAAATCAAAGTGGTGCATTGGGAACACTGGTGTCTCACCAAAAATTAAGTTTACTATGAGAGAACGAGCATTCAAATGGTGAAAAAAAATTACCCTCTGGGCAATGTGACATTGATAAATTCAGCTACTCGGAGAAGTGTGAGTGACACACCATACGAACCTTACTCATACAAACTCCAGACTCACGTGTCAGACTTTTGATAGGGATTATATTTATCTTTTAGTAATGTTCCTCAACGAACCACATTGGAAGACGCCATGCCTATAACTACGTATCTCACCTCTGCTTCACTATATGCTCACACTTGTTTCTTAGGAACATCCTTAAATATTACAAAGGAAGAAAATCAACCTAGACAGGTAGAAAATCTCAAATAAATGACAACCTGCGCAGGCGGAAATACTCAAATAATGACGCATCTTAATTGCAAGTAATAACAGCCGGGGGTCTCTAGGAAACAACCTCCCTACTTCCGAGTAGGATCAAGGTCTGCGTACACACACCCTCCCCAGACCCTAGTGTAGTGGGATTCAACTGGGTTGTTGTTGTTGTTGTTAATTGCGAGTAATTGGGAGGAAATTTACAAACCTCACGTTACACAACTGTAGCAAGGTCGAACTCATGTGAAAAACCAGTAACTCGATTGCAGCAGAAATCAGAAGAAACTAAAACGCAAATCAAAATTGTGTGTTGGTCGCCATCCTATGAATCCACCTGCCTTTAGATTCAGAGTTATGCATCAAAAATGTGGTTTGTTTTTGCCTATTTATTTACCTTCTGTGATGTGTCAGTGATTTGCTTCATAGGGAGGCAGTATATCTTTGCCTTAATTCAACATAGAATTGTGAGTGATAACATGCAAAATTTTAAATTAATATCCCTAAACCAAATCAAAGGATTGGGGAACATGGGTCTTTTGCATGAACAAAAAAATCTTTGCTTCAATTCAACATGGAATTGTGAGTGAAGACATGCAAAAATTATTAAATCAACATCCCTAAACCAAATGAAAAGGAAGGTGAAATTACTTGGGCGATGACTAACGGGAGAAGCACTGGAGAGGACGTATTGTAAACCGATTCTACCAGAGATTGATGAAGGAAGGAAAAGGCGATTGCACCAAAACCTGCATCTCTCCCCGTCAAGCTTGAAATAATTGGGGAAAAATTTTAGGATTTACTTGATGCCAAGTTGAAGAAGAAGAAGAATACCTGTAGTTGTAGTCGTTGCAGCTGGTGGTCTTGCTGGCCGAAGCACGTCAATTGCCTCTAGACAATGCCATAGGCAAAATCGAGCAAAAACAAACCACCACAATCGCCGCCTGAATCATCTCAACCCGTTTCTTTGTTTGTAAGAGAGGCCGTGAATGCAAGGAAATCATATGCACGTCATTACTCTGGCGATGTAGTCCACCCCATAGGCAAAATCGATTGAAAGACAAAAATAATCTGCGTTGAGGTCAAAGAGGTGAAGAGGATTCATGTGCCGAGGGCAAAGAGAAGCTGAGGAGGTAGAGCGTCCATTCAAAGCCATCCAACGCTCTTATCCCTCGTGGCATAGTAATCCAGATCATGCGCCATGTCCCCTCGAAACGGACTTATCATGCGCCATGTCACTGCATTTTTTTGTTTTTATTTATATACCAGAGTGCAGTAGCATAAATTATGCACTTTCATTAATGAAGGGTATATAGAAGCAAAATCCAAAGTTGAAGCATGAGTTCTCATACAATCCATTTCTCACTTCCAGAACCTATAAACATGAGGCATCATAAATCAAAGTTAAAAGATATGGTTACCATTAATAGGAAAGACATCTAAATAAATTAACACTTATAAAAATGCTACTAGGTCATGTGGTATACTATACAAAATTAGACCTGTATACTGTGGGCTATAAGATTCCATGAGGTCAATTCTTACTCTTATTTTCATTTCTCTTTAATATTGTTATCTTAATCTCCCCCTAAATAAAATTCACTTATAATATTCACACATTAAATGATTAAAAGGTGTATTAGTAGTAGTAGAAGGATAGTAAAATAAAGTAGTAGAAGTAATCTTAATAGTTTTTATATTCAAGCATCTCACCACTTGCTACACCCACAGTTGAGAAAATAAGGCCTTCGTCCATTCAGCTTCAAATACACAAAATAGGGCCTGCAAAATTTAGACAATTAGGTAAAAGTACAGGGCAATCTTGATTCTTTGCTAGATTGCATGTTGCAACTTGTCTAATTAGGGGTATTGATTTGCAATTCAAACAATAAGGGGTGCTGAAAGAACAAATATGATCTCACAATCTAACCAGCAATCCTAATACCTTGGAAAGAATAAGCATTCAAAATATCATCCCTCTTTCTTTAACTAAAAGCTAGACACGGAACAATAGATGCAGATATGAAAGACGAACGAACTGTAAAGCAACACAAAGAAAGAGTGCAGATATGAATCCCCCAATGATTGGTTAAAAGGCTAAGGAGCAGTAGAGCTTTAGCTTGATATTTTTTCCTCAAATTTCTTGAAGTAGGAAACTACTCAGATTGGATTTATATTTCTAGAGAGTGAACAACAAAGGCATAAGAAGTTATTTTTGGTGCTGTCTGCCCCTCACAATTTAAATACGGTAGTTTTAAGAAAAGGTCATAAAGAAGAAGAAGATAATACCTGATGGGTTAGGCGGAGTTGCTCGATAGATGCACCATGACTGGTGAATGGGCGCAAACTTGTCAAAATGCGTCCAACATTGAATCTGGAATGTTTCTTCTTCGTACTGGCTCATTCGTGTACAATGGGTTTGGCTAATTCTGAGGGTCGACGGATGGGTTCCGGAAGCTGCTCACCGGAATCGATGCTTGACGGGCCGGTTTCTTGAACTTCTCCAGTCGCATAGGGGAACAGGCGCCGGTTAAAGCATATGAAACGGCGTATTTGGGTGGCGTCTGATTTTCAAGGCGGAATGTGAACCGGCTCTCGTAAACACTAAATCCACCTCGATGCCATGTCACCTCCATCTCACCTGCCACGTGTCACCCTCATAATGAAATAATCCTACTTTATATACGCTTGACGGGCCAATGTTTTTGAACTTCTCTCGTCGCATAGGGAACAGGCACTGGTGAAAAGATATGAAACGGCGTATTTGGGTGGCGTATGATTTTCAAGGCTGAAAGTGAAACAGCTCTCGTAAACACTAAATCCACCTCAATGCCATGTCACCTCCATCTCACCTGCCACGTGTCACCCTCACAATCAAATAACCCTACTTTATATGTATACTCATACTTGGTGGACAAAATATATGAATAATCTAAGGGTACATTTTTAAAAGCATTCTTTTATAAAAGGAAAGGTAGAAGGGTAGAGGAGTTAGCTGAACCAAGACAGAAAATAAAAAGCTATAGGGAATGATCCACCCGAAGTCTGTTAGGGGAAAAAGGGAAAAAAGTAAAAGAAACAAATCCAAACACTAAAACAAAGTCCTTGGTTAGAACAACTTTGACTTTAAATATCTCAATCCAAAATTATGATCAAAGTTTACGCTGCCAAGCAATAGGCAAACAATCCAAAAAACATCTTCTCCAATATCCAAACTTATATAACTCAAGTTCAGTTCCAACCAAAGACAACCTTTTCAAAACTTGAGTTCAGATTTTAGCATCAAGTTACATCAAATAGCAGTTATATCTTCAACTTCGGACTTCATTACCATTAGAAGAATAGAGACACCAGAATTTGTATATCGAATTGAATCTTCATCATCATGATTTGCCAGAATTTAGACAAACCTAAGGCTTTTAAAAGGAAACAGACAAACAGAATCAAACTTCAAACAGAAGTTGCACAACGAAACAACATTAAAGTTTTCTACGTAGACCTTGGTACTTGGTAGCAAAATACCCAGGTTTCTTTTTATGCAACCTCTTTAATATATAAAGTAAAGCAAATAACTCTGAACTCAAATACGACAGCTAGATGGTATTCGATGGACTCAAAACGTACTTAAAGGCTCAATGATATGTACAAAAATATAAGATCTACTATAGGACTACTAAGATTAAAGCTATAATTGTCAAAATTAGAGCCTCAAACTCTAAAATCTTATCAATTTGTTCAATGTCACCACTATTTGCGAGAGCAAGAACCTTGGTACCCTGTACAGAAATGGTTGAATGGAACATAATTAGTGCATGTAATATGTACGCTCTAAGATTGATTATTTTATAATCTTTATAAGCTTACCTCCTCATCCTGCAATATAAAAGGTCTGTACTTGTTAGGGCTCGTCCTTGAGTCTTTGATGTTCCGTTTCTCCACAACTCTAACCTTACATGTCCATTCCTTTTTGTTGTCATTTATTCCACTGATCATTCCACCTTCCATGTCCATTCCTTTTTGTTGTCATTTGAGTTTAGGATTAAGAGTTTGGGTCTATCTTTGCGATGGGGTTTTGTATCTGGGTTGTCGGGTCACTAAAATTAATAATTTAGGGCTGGGTTTTGGTGCTGGTTTTTGGGGCTCGTTGGTTGGGTTTTGAGTTTTGGGTTTAGACTTTGGGTTTGTTTTCGTGTCGGGTCACAAAAATTAAAACTAAAAGATCGTTGAAGGAAGACACATATTGTGAACCTAGGTAT